>CAKNXH010063624.1:70719-92960 GCA_932178445.1 Andricus quercusramuli | reverse complement strand
CTGCGTATGCCAGTGTATATATCTTTTCGTTCCCTATCCTAACTCCTACCCACCCTTTTCTCTTCATTTCTTCTTCCAAGTCTGATATTAATATATTAAATAAAAGCGGGCTCAGAGGACATCCTTGCCTTACCCCTCTTACCAACCAGAAACTATCTCCCACTTGCTCTCCTACCTTTACCTTGCTTTTTGTCTCTCTAAAAATTTCCGATACTCTCTTTATTAATCCCTCTCTTATCCCCTATTTCACCATAACTTTTTCTATCTCGCCTCGGTCTAACGAGTCAAACGCCGCCTTCAAGTCCACGAACACAGGCTTGAAATATTTAAATATTTTACAAATTTTTACGAAGTTTAGAAAATTTTACAAATTTTAGAAAATTTCGCGATTTTCGAAAATTTCACAAATGGTAGAAATTTGAGAAATGGTAGAAATTTGAAAAAATTGAAATTTTGTGAAATTCAAAAATTTTCATAATTTCTATAATTTTATAAATTTTGAACACTTTAGAAATTTTGAACATCTTAGCAATTTTAAACATTTTTAAAATATACAGAAATTTAGGTACTCTAAAAATTTTTTTAATTTTTCAAAAGTTTCGGTATCTTAGTTTTCGCGGTGACACATCATATTATATTTAAGGACACGGCTGACTAAAGTAGACCACTACCACTTGAGAAGGCACGATACAGCTATTATTGAGGATTCTAATTAAAAATTCACAAAAACCTACTTCTTTCTAATGGGAAATACGTGTTAAGCTTCATGGGGCTTGTCATTTAAGGAAAGAGAAAAAAAATCTCCAATGCGTTTTCAGATCACCTTACTGTATTGTCTTCGATTTTCAAAGTAAAATTTGATTGATAAAAATTAATATTTTTCCTTTCATTAAACACGACCGATATTGTAACATCATTTCTTAAAATCGTAGAGAATTTTATTGTCCAGAGATCTAATTGTTGGCATGACAAATACTTTAAGCCTGTTGACCTCATTAGCACAGATATGAGATTGTATGATTCGTGTGAGAATTGCGTGAGTGCTTGTGAGACGCTAGTTGATTGCACCACATTAGAATGTCACTAACACAAAGTCATTAAGTATACATATCCTGGCCTTGATATATATATATATATATATATATACAAGCGCCTATCTGAAAATTCGTCAGTTGTCTTCTGCAAAAATGAGGTCTCTAATCTGTGCTTCTGCCATCATGTTGATGGTCTTCAGTTATATTGGTAAGTACAATAATAATTATTATTATTATTCCAGTACGTGGCGAATGTCCATCCTTTGTCGATTACATCTTTAAAATTTAAAATTCATGAATTTCACTTGTCTTTTTACAGGAATATCAGCAAGTATGGACCCAGGAGATAGGAAGGAAAAGGGTGCAAGTTGGAGTGGTATATCAGGCAGAAAGCCGTAACCGAGACCGCTCTCAGAGGGTGAGAATGAACAGCTTCCACTTTTGAATACTGGAACTGAAGAATTAGTACATGGTGGTCACGGTAAAACGGGAGCATTCGATTTCTCTTCATGGGCTGGTCAATTTGACGCGCATGCTGCAGGTTCAACTGTCCCTCCGAATTATCATCACTATCGACAAGCTGATGGCATCTTATCTGCAATTCTTTTCCCAGGAGCATATGAAGCTGAGCTACAGAATAACGCATTGGTTTCTTCTCCACGCGTTCTAGGAGCACGAGAGCGTAAACATAGAGGCAAAAAAAAAGTTTCAGAAGCCAAGGACGCATTGGATGTAGGAACTATCAATCCTAACCAAATGAGAGTTCATGATCCCAAAACTGGGCGTTTCGTAGCTGACAGTAAGGATCACTTGCTTACTGGTTACCATTCACGCCCACCACATAAGGGCCTGTTAAATGAAATTTCATACAATGCACAGGTTGACATGAGATTTTCTGATTCCTGTGAGAAACGCGTGAGTGCGAGTAAGACGCTAGTTGATTAGAACACATTATAATGTCACTAACACAAATTCATTAAGTGTAAATTTCCTGGTCTTGACATATATATACAAGCGCCTGCCTGAGAATTCGTCAGTTGCCTTCTGCGGAAATGAGGTCTCTTTTCTGTGCATCCGCCATCATGTTGATGGTCTTCAGTTATATTGGTAAGTATAATAATGATCATTATTATACTTACCAATATAACTGAAGACCATCAACATGATGGCAGAAGCACCAAACGGAGACATCATTTTTGCAGAAGGCAACTGATGAATTTTCAGATAGTCGCTTATATATATATATATATATATATATATATATATATATATGCTCAGAACAGGGTATGTACACTGAATGATTGGGTGTCAGACACGTGCTAATGAGCTCTAATTAACTAGCGTATCACTCGCAGTCACGCGATTCTCACATAAATTAAACAGTCTCATATCTGTGGTTAGGTCAACACGTTCAAAGTATTTGTCATGCCAACCATTTAGAAGTAGCTTTTTTCTTGCATTCAGAGATTACAAAAAAAAACTTTACCTTGTTTACATGAAAAAACCTTTTTTGAAATTCAAAATACAACAATACGATATCTAGCCTATTTTTTTGCATCTCTGAGACTCATCGATCGACCTATTATGGAAACTTTTATGACCTTCCAGTACCAAACAATGAAATTCAAAAACATGCATTATTCTGTTTGTATGGGAAAAACTTTTTTCATATTCAAAATACGACAGTGTTGCATCTGGAGTATTTGTTTGCGTCCTTGAGACGCAACGATCGACCTATTGATGACCCTTTTGTGACCCACCAGTACCGATTTATGAAGTTTCAAAAAATGGCTTATTCTGTTTATATGAGAAGAACGTTTTTGCTATTCAAAATACGACAATAATATTTGCAGGATATTTTTTTTCGCGGCCTTAAGACGCATTGATTGACTTATAGACGAACCTTTTATGACACACCAGTACTGATTTATGAAGTTTCAAAAAATGGTTTATTCTGCCCTTATAAGAAAAGCTTTTTGATATCCAAAATACGACAATACTATGTGTAGAGAACTTGTTCGCGTCCCTGAGAAGCATCGATTGATCTATTGACGAACCCTTTATCACCTACCAGTACCGATTTATCAAGTTTCAAAAAATGTTTTTTTCTGCTCATATAGGAAAAACTTTTTTGATATTCAAAATACGACAATATTATATTTGGAGTATTTGTTCGCGTCCTTGAGACGTGTCGTTTGACCTATTGGTGAACCTTTTATGACCGACCATTGCCGATTTATGGCGTTAAAAAAAATGTGTGCATTCTGTTTATACGAGAGAAGCTTTGTTCATATTATGAGTACTGTAGAACTGTATCCGACATATTTGTTCGCGTCTTCGAGACACGTTGATGCACCTATTCACAAAACTTCCATGAACTCCTTTGATCTAGCAATACCGAATTATAACTTGAAAAATATGTCGTTTATCTTGTTGATATGAGGAAAACTGTTTCAATATTGGAAATACACTATGATGTAAATAATATATTTGTTCGTGTTCTCGAGACGCATCGATTGCCAAAATTAAGAACTTCTCGTTATCTACTATAACCTACCAATATCGTTTTTGTATTTTTCAACAAAATTAGTTTCCATGTTTACCAAAGGATTTTTTTATATTGGGGATATAACAGTACAAATAAATTTTGTATAAATTTTGAAAATCTGGAACAGAACTTTGTCAAAAAGTTATTAACAGAATCAACAGTATCACACCATTTTTATTATGCTTTTCTATTCTTCATGTTTTTTATTTCAATATTCCGAACCATTGTCCATTATATATATATATATATATATATATATATATATATATATATATATAAAAATTGATTAGCAGTTCGAACTCGAAAGTTCATTGCCTCACTACCCGATTCGGGTAGTGTTTCTAGGTGGATAAATACTACCAGTGCGGATCCACCATACCCACGACGGGCCAACACCACGCAGTATTCCCGAACGGTCACCCATCCAAGTACTAACCGCGCCCAAAGCTGCTTAACTTCAGTGATCTTACGGGATTATTTATATAATAATTATTCATTACATTATTTTTTTAACTTGTTCAAGGGCAAGCCCGGTTATTCATCATAGCCACAGAATTAGTCAAGTGACTGACAACATTCGCCTCTGGTTGCTTTCTTGAAGCTACCATAAATTGATTATTATTATTATGAATATTAACAATACAATTAATTTAATACTAGCGTTTCTCTTCGATTGTTGAATAAGAATTCACTGAAATTCTAATAAAAGGACCAAAAAAATCGATTATAATTTATGAAATATGTGAGTTGGACTCTTTGCAATATAATCACCCAGGTTCTCATCATAAGTAATTATCTGATATCATCTGAATGTTGTGCATAACAATTGTACAATATTTGAGACAAACACTTGGAAAGTTTGTTTCCTTAACCAACGTTATCTCGACCAAGGCTTTCTTGATAGAATGAAAAATTAATTTTGACACACATACACACACATACGTTTCCTTCTTTAAGTACTTAGCCTTGCAAAATGAAGGAGATAACTATTTTCCAGAATGAATAATTGTAAAGAATTTCAAATACGCGACAAAAAAAATATTGAATGACAGAATAACCAAAATCAATAAAATTCAGTTACTGGGGTGATTATTTTTCCAGTTGAAATTACCGAAGAATCAGTCAAACATGAAAATTTTCATGATTCAATTTAGAGTTTACATCACTAATGATGATGAAAAAGGAATGAAAGAAGTATAAAATAATTTTTATAGCCTTTTTTTATTATATGATAAACATAGTTCTTCGAAAATCAGACCTCGGCAGAAATACAATAGTGTTTGTCTATATGGTTGTCTTATTTTATTCGAAGAGTTATTGGTGATGACCAGATCCATAATGCCCATGGCGACCCTGATCAAATTGTCCTCCATATCCTTCAGCAAATAGAGTATTCTCTGGCATTCCTTCAGTTGGGTGTACATATTCGCCATCGTGTGATTGAATGAAATGGTATGGGTCAAACGCTGCTTCGGATTCCTGCCCTGGATTCTGAGCATTAACATATGGATACCTTTGTTGATCCAAAAGCTTCTGCTGTCCGTGATTGAAAAGGTTGCGGTCAAACCCAGCTACAGATTCCTGCTCTGGATGCTGAGTATCAACATGTGGGGTATGATGTGGTTCATGCCAAGAGAAAGTTTCTGATTCCAAAGATTCCAAAGTGAAAGGATCTGGGTTATTCCCTGCTACATATCGCTGCCCTAGACGCTGAGTAATAACACGTTGGTTAAAATCTGGTTGATTCCTAAGGTTAGGCTGTCCTGTTAGACTTGCTTCATATGCTCCTGGAAGTGGAATTGCAGGTAACAGGCCATGAGTTGGTTTGAAGTTATGATAATTATGAAACAAATTTGAACCTGAAGCATGCTCGTCAAATCGCGGAGCATATGCGTTCTCGGGCTTCTCGTGTGCAGGAGCTTCTACTTTGTATCTCTGATCTGCATTATGGGCTATTTGAATCAATAATACATGTCTATGTTTATCTGATTCTGTTTTATATGGTCTGTGATAAGAAAACCGTAAAAGCTTGTGATCAAATTCTTTTAAATTGCCTTTCAAGTCAGGTTGCATAGAATATCTCGAGTTGTCTCGTCGTTTTCTTGACTGTTTCGCCTCACTACCTACGAATTGTCCAGTTCCAGTATTGAAAAGTCGAAGCTGATTATTACCGTCGTCTTTCATTATCAGATTTGATTCCGATTTTGGCTTCTCGTCTGATGATATTGCATCCCAACCAGTATGACTTACACTCTGTTCCTTCTTCTCTCCTGGGTCCATACCTGACGATAATGAAATTTATGAATTTCTAATTTCAAAGATATAATGGACGAAGCATCGACATTTTCCACCTATTAAAATTATGATAATTATTATTATACTTACTGATAGAACTGAAGACCGTCAACATGATGGCAGAAGCACCAAAAATGTACCTCACTTTCGCAGAAGACAACTGACAAATTCTCAGATATGCGCTAGTTTATATATGTCAAGACCAGAATATGTACACTCAATGACTTTGTGTTAGTGAACTTCTAATGTTCTCTAATCAAATTGCGTTTCACTCGCACTCACGCGATTCTCACTCGAATCATACAATCTCATGTCTGTGCTGATGAGGTCAAACATGCTCAGAGCAGTTGTCATGTCAATAATTAGATATCTAGCAAATAAAATTTTCTAAGATTTCTTTATGAATGACGCCCGGAAGGTTTGTTCCCATACACAAAAATAGAAATACATTTTTCTTGTTAAAAAAATAATAATAATGTTTGGAGGTGGCGCAAGCCCCATGAGGCTGAACAGGTATATCCCATAAGACAAAAGTACGTTTTTGTGAATTTTAATCCAAATTTTGAAAATATATAGAAATTTTGGTAATCCGAAAATTTTCAAAATTTCTCGGAAGTTTCAATATCTTAGTTTTCGCGATGACACATCATATTATACTCAAGGACATGGCTGACTAAAGTAGGCCACTATCACTTGAGAAGGCGCCGCACAGTGGACCTTTTTTGAAATTCCGTCTCAAAATCGTAGAACTTTGGATCGGAATGACCTAGAGGGATATTTTTTTTTAATTGAAGAAAAAACCTTCCCAGATGTAGAAAAATGATAGATAAAGTCGGAAAAAAATGGTGACATTGAAAATCTGTGTTAAAGATGGAATTTTTTGGCAAAAAAAGATAGTTTATTGAATAACAAAAATGCTTAGATTTTACATTTTATGTGCTATATATGTTTTTATACAGATTTCTGCATGCCTAATTCGAATCTGACATGCAAACTGTTGTAAGAAAAAATCCAGAATTGCGAATCCAATATGGCGGACCAAAATTGAAAAAGGTAACTGATTTGACCAAAATATGCTACAAGGTAGTTTTCAGGTCACTGATTACAAAGCCAAGGTCAAAATTTAAAAATTCAAAATGGCGGATCCAATATGGCGGACCAAAATTGAAGAAGGAAACCGATTTGACTAAAATTTGCTCCAAGGGGGTTTTTCGGGTCGCTGATTTCAAATGAAGGGTCAAAATTGAAAAATTCAAAATGAAGGGTCCAATATGGCGGACCAATATTGTAAAAGGAAACCGATTTGACTAAAGAACGCTACTCGGGGTTTTTTCGGGTACCTGATTTTAAATCCAGGGTCGAAATAAAAAATTTTTTGATGGCGGATCCAATATGGTGGACTAAAATTATAGAATAAAATTTATCTGACTTTGTTATAGGCCAAGGGTCCTATATTTGGCAACCACTGTTGAGAGTGATTTGGGCAAGTAATTTCTCAACTCGATTTTCAAAGAGAAACTCGATTGGGAAAATGTTACGCCTTAATCACTTTACAACTGTGTTTACCAGAGACGAGCTTGCTTTCACCCACTTCAGTGAATCATCAATGACGGTGATAGAGACCCTAAACGTTGAGCCGAACATTGTCACCCTATTGTTTTGGGCCTTGAACGACGCGACAGGTTAGCAGCTATCCTGCCGGGATTTTCCCGTGGACAATAACAAGTGTCTAAACACGTGCGCCAGGCACGTAAACAGGCCGGTAGGCACGTACGGGCAGAACGAAAACAAGCTGCTCGTCACGTACGCCGGCCAGGCTATTCTCTGTCCTCCTCTAACCTGTGCGCGTCACTACAGAGGATCTCAACACAAGGCTACGTTTAGTTTGAGATATTTTTCGTTTTCCACATACTTGCTCTAAACGCTAATTTGATACTGTTCCCTATATTTCTCTATCACCTACATTGTTTAACTAATATATTTCATTTTCCAATTGATATTTTAATATTCTCGCCTATATCATTTATTTTATTTTGCTGGTGTTAATTATTTTTTTTCCCCAATTTGCAATAATCATGATTAACCGCGTAACGTGAATACTCTGGAAGGACTCGGCCTGAGGCTTCATTTTATTATTTAACCCTCATCGTACGATCCTCAAAAAACTTCCGTAGCGTACACATGGGGTTAGGCACACCCCGCTTAACTTGGATTGCATCTATCTTTTGTTCTTATTCGTCGATTTACTTTTTTTTCATTTAAAGGAAATTTCATCCAGAAAACGATGAGTAATGCAAAATTACTGTATTTTGATGGATTCTATATGGTTTTGGTCAAATACTGAACACACTCTTACATTTTTGCCGTTGAAAAACATGTTTTTCCAAAACGAATATAAAAATGATAAAAAAATTTCCCTGCCTTAAGTTATATATCACTGGAAAGGTCGAGAGTTGGGAAATGTTACTCAAGTACTGTTCTTGCGATTCCCTTCAAAAAGTATATTTTTTTGACCAACTGAACTTTGAAGATTTCCGAAGTTCTTGAAAATGATGGAATGTACTATTTTTTCATTGAATGACATACAATTAGGTGTTAAATCAATTTTTTATAGTAAATGGAGACGAATGAAGATCAGATTACACACAAAATCGATAATCTAACAAAAATGAAAATTAATTGAAAAATTGATCTTCGAATATGGAAAAGTAGACATTGAAAGTAAAATTTATGACTCAATTTTTGTTACACATCCCAGTTTATTGGAAATAGCTTTTGATTATACAGCATTATAGAGTATCTTCAAATTAACGAGTTGCTGCGCGCTAGCCTTGTCAATGGCAACATAAAAGCGAAGATTCGCGCTCAATATGAATTTTCATCAATGTCGGATTTTGCTACGTATTGTACTATGGGGTTACGTACACCCCACGCGCAACTTTCGATACTTGCAGCTTGACGACAAAACGGCTAATGAAAGAAACCGACTGGGGATATTGTAGGGGGGCCCTCAGATATTTTTCCCACCTAGGTATCCCCTCCCTCCTGTGCTCCATTAAGGAATAACGCAACTTAAAAAAGGGTCGTGGGGTTAGCGTAATCCCATGTGTACGATGAGGGTTAAGTCTTAATTTAGAAATAAGCAAAGTGGATCTTTTATTGTGTTTTTATTCTTAAAGGTATATTTAGCAAAAGAGAAAACAATGTAAAGTAGTCTTTATAGGATAGAATTACGAAGTAGAGAAATAATGTAGATAGAGTAGTCCCGTTTTCACACAATTAAAATTTAGGCCAGGAGAAGAATTTTCATTATATTTAATATTATAAATTTTATTCAGGAATATTTTTGATATTCATTTAAAGTTTTTAAAATTATTGTAAACCGCGAAAGGCGAGGGAGATCGGCGGCAGGCAGCACGGAGTACGGTGTCCCCACCGCTCCGTTGCGACTCCAGTTTCGAGCGTCTCAGCCAATCAGCGAGTCCGCTGCCGCTCCCTGCCTCGCTCTTGCTCGCGCCCCTCTCGCGCATATAAGCCGGTGCACGAGCAGTTCTCGTCACTTGGCGACTTGCAACCTCTCCAGTTGGCAATGCGAGCTCGCTCTCTCTCTCTCTCTCTCTCTCTCTCTCTGAAGTTCGCACCCACTGATCCGAGAATTTTTGTGCAATATTCGTTCGAAATTAAACATAATTCACCTATCCTTGCCTTTTCTTTCAACCTTGCCCTCACTCTTCTCTCTCTCTTTTTTTCTCAGGTCGATTGGTCTGCCTCGGAGGCCCCAATCACGAACTCTTTTCTCTCTCTTTTTCTTTTCCTCGATCGACTGGTCTGCCTTCGAGGCCCCAATTCCGATCTCTTTTCTCTCTTTTTCTTCTCGGTTGATTGGTCTGCCTTCGAGGCCCCAATCACGGTCTCTTTCTTCTCGGTCGATTGGTCTGTCTTCGTGGCCCCAATCCCACTCTCTCTTTCTCTTCTGTCGATTGGTCTGCCTTCGTGGCCCCAATCCCGCTTCCTTTCTTTTCTTTCTTTCCCTGATTGATTGGTCTGCCTTCGTGGCCCCAATCCCGCTCTCTTTCCTTCTCTCTCTTCTTAGTGTGGTCTACCTTCGTGGCCCCATAACCCTCTTTCTCTCTCTCTTTCTTCTGCCTCTTTCTCCGCACATCGGAGCCCCCTCCTCACCATGTGGTGCACCTACGCCTCCGGGCTGAACGGTGGCCCACCCACCAACCCTTCCGTCTGTCGTGACCCCTTCGTGCGGCCCCAGTTTCCCGTCCTACCGGCCCCACAATAGCGCCTGACTAGCGCCGCACCAGTACCTGACCAGCGCCTCATCTGCGTCCGACCAGTCTAACAATCCGAAATATCGAGAATATTCATACATCACATCCATCCCAATCCAAACCTGTGATTAAGTCGGTACACACCAAAAACCGGCTTACATCAACCCGCTTGACACTACGCAGATATGACTCTCTCAAGAAATGATCTTTTTTTAATTTCACAGTGTAAATAGAGTCTCTGATCTTTGGGTTCTTCAAAAATACCAACATTGATTTTTGGGCTGCAACCCTCAACGTAAAAATCAACACCCTTGACACCGAGCAGATATGACATTATCAAAAAATAATATTTTTTAGAATTTCACAGTATAGAGTCTCTGATTTTTTGGCTTCTCAAAAGATCAACAAAGCTTTCTTTTTTGTTTTTCCATGTTCGATTTTTTACATAGGGGATGTTTTATGTGCATGGGGTTGGTTTTTGACAATTTTGTTTGGTGCAGTCGAGAGCCCAATAAAAGCCAAAAATCATGAAGCACTTTATTTTTTTCAGATTCACTTTTTGACAAGGGGGTGGTTGCTTTGCTCATTCTAGGTGGTTTTTTGAATTTTTTCCGTGCATTTGAGAGCCCAAATAAGCCCAAAATTGTGGTGTACTTTGTTTCTTCCTACTTTGTGTTTTTATATAGGGGGTAGTTTTATTTCCGCTATGGCTTGTTTTTGGAAAATGGTTGTTGGCGCGTTTAAGAGCTCAAAAAAAGCCCAAAATTCTGTTGTCTTTTATTTTTTATTTTTTTTATGTAGTGGAGGTGCTGGCTTTTTTCAAACCAGCACCATTGTATTTCACTTCGAATCTTGAATATGTGCATCTTGAGCATTGGGGGATGCTACCCCTATGTTTAAGAGAACCAAAACTGATATTTGTTCCAAAATTTGTTGGAAAAATTGACACTTTTATTGAATCTGCGAAAAAACTATACTGTTATAAACTCAAGAGGAAATGGATGTTGACTAGGGTGGTTCTTATTTATACTTGGTGGATTTTCACGTTCTCATCCTAATGAGACTAAAAATTCAAATTATCTCATTAGAAATTTTATATAAAATTTGACTTATTTGGTTTTCATCAAATATCCACGTTTTGAAACCCTCTGGACTAGAAAAAACGATTTTTACCAAGATGTCTCTCTGTAGTCTGTCTGTTGTCTGTCTGTAGTCTGTAGTCTGTGTGTCTGTAGGTACGATAACTTTCGAAAAAATGATCAGATTTGATTGAGCTTTGGCACATCTTTTGAAGCCATAAAAAAAGGACAAGTTCGCTAGCCAGCTATTTTTGATAAAAATTCAAAAAGTTAGAGCATTTTCAATATTTATGAAACCATTTTTTCCTTTAATTAAGAAAATCTATGTACATCAATATATAGTACTCAAAAATCTGAACAATTTGCCTTCCTGACATTTTTCGATAAAATGAAAATTATTAGAGTTGTAGCATTTTCAAAATCCAAAAAATCAAACAAAAATGAACATTTTAAGCCAAACAACGCACGATATAAAAAAAGTCACGAGAAGAAAAACGTTACTTTTTGAAAGCCCTACAAGATTATCTTAACAACTTTTCAAATTTTTTTGAATAATCGGAAATTCAAATTTTCACCCTATAAAACATAAAATAAAAAAAGTAACAACAAATTTAGTAAAGAAACGAATTAAAACACGTTTTAGATCCGGTACCAAAATATGTTTTCAATTTTTTTTATGAGAAAAAATTATGACAAATCAGTTTGAAAATACTACATTTCTTAGAACAAATTCTTTTCTACTGAGGGCTCTCTAACTTTTTCGAAGTCTGTTACGTTTTCAAGCCAAGCAATGAATTTTTAACCAAAGAAATTAATTTTTAACTGAAATGATGAACCTTCAACCAAAAATTTGAATTTTTAACCAAATAATTAGTTGAATTTTCAATCCAAAAAATTAATTTTCTAAAAAAGGAATCATTTTCGACAAAGTACTTCAATTTTCATCTTAAGAATAAATTTTCAACCAAAATTAGAATAGTTAAAATATCAGAAAAATAAATATTCAACCAAAAAAACGATTTTTCAAAAAAAATTTATTTTTTATAAAAAATGATGTTTCAACCAAAACTAGAAGAATTAAATTTTCAGTTAAGACAATGAAATTTCAACCAAAAAAATTAATTCTGAAAAAAATAATTCCATGTTAAGCGGAAAAAGATAAATTGAAAAACCAAAAATAGTTATATCTTCAGTTTAAAAAATTAATTTTCAACTAAAAAGAAACGAATTTTCAAACAAAAATGTTAATTTTTAATCACAGTGATAAATTTTCAATAAAAAATATGAAATTTTAAGCAAATAGTAAATTTTTCAACCCAAAAGATGAATTCTCCATCAACAAAAAAAAAAACGAATTTTCAACTGAATATTTTTTTTTTTTAATTAAAGAAACGGATACTTAACAAAAAACAGAATAGTTGAATTTTCTATTTAACAGATAATTTTTTAATGACTTTTGACTAAGAAGGTCAGAATTTTCAACAAAATAGCATATTTTCCTATCAATTTTCAACCCAAAAATAAATTTTTTACAAATTATATCAACTTTAAACCAAGAAGTTAAACTTTTAAGGAATACCAAAATGATCTTTCAATGTAAAATCTAATAGTTGATAATTTGATGATAATAATTTTTTTTATTTTCAATAAAGAATGGTTAGGCTTATCAAAAAGAAACGAATCTTCAACAAAATATAGTTAAATCCTCAAACGAAATATATTAATTTTTAACCAAAAAGGATGAATTTTCAACCGAGAAATATAATTTTATTCCGAAAAAGACGAATTTTTAACAAACCACATAAATTTTCAGCAAAATATATGAATTTTCAATCAAAGCGATGGATTTCCTCCTAAAATAATGAATCTTCAACCAAAAAAATTAATTTTTAAGAAGTTAGCTAAACTTTCAACCAAGTACTTAAATTTTCCACCAAAAAAGTTTTTACTGATGAAAGAAAATTTTACCTACATTTTCGGGCCTTCAAGCCAAAAGACGAATTTTCTCTACAAAAATTGAATTTACAAAAAAAATATGACTTCAGCAACAAATTATTTTTCCACGAAACTGATGCATTTTTACTTAACAGAAATAAAAGTTTAAACCAAGAAAATTATTATTTTTTTAACAAAAAAGGAAAATTTTCATCTAAAAACTAAAAACTAAAAAAGATAAATCTCAAACAAATGAAAAAGTTACATATTTAATTCCAAAATTAATTTTAAAGCAAAAAGAAAATCCACTGAACAGTTGAATTTTTAACCGAAGACATACGCATTCAATTTAAAAAAATTAAGTTTCAACAATGTAGTTTAACTTTTACCCAATTAGTTGAATTTTCAATTTAAACAGATCAATTTTCAACTGAAAATATAACTTTTAAAAAAATTATTTCTTATCAAAGTGATTCAAGAAAATCCTTTAAACAAAATAGATGAATTATTAAGCAAAAAAGAACAAATTTCAAGCAAAAAGTTGCATTTTCATAAGAAAAAAAATTCTACCAAAGCGGATAAATTTATAAATCAAAAACATGAATTAAGAAAAAATAGTTGAATTTTCTGTTATAAAATATTTGAATTGACTTTTCACGATCAAGATATGAATTTTGAACCGACAACTAAGTTTCTACAAACAAAATTGAATTTTTCATTAAAAAAGACGAATTTTTTCAACCAAGAGGGATGAATTTTCAACGAAATAGTTGAATTTTCTACCAAATAGTCGCATTTCTATCCAAGAAAAATGAAATTTGTGCTAAAATTCAGAAAAAACTGCAGTTCTCTTTTCAACGCCAAAATATTACCTTCAAACAAAAAGTAAATTTTCTGCAAAACAGTTGCTATTTTGTCCAAGAAAAATGAAAATTCTACTGCATCAGGTGAATTTTTAAATCGAAAGAACAAATTTTCGAAAAGTGTTGAATTTTCATCAAAAAACATTTCAATGAACTTTTCAACAGAAAAATACAAATTTTAAACAAAAAGTAAATTTTCCAGGAAACAGTTGAATTTTCAACAACAACAAAACCGAAAAAGATTTCAGTTGACTTTTTTTGAAGAGAATTGTCAAATTTTCTACCAAATAATAAAATTTATAACTAAAAAGATAATCTTCGGGAGAAAGTTTTTGCAAATTTGCAAAAATTAGTAGTACATGAGGGCAGCAAATATGTATAATTAATTCATAGCCCAGATGGATCCATTGTAATTTTAAGATTTTAAAAAATTCTTATTTTTCTTTTTTTTTAATTAATTTTTTAGTTGAAAATTCGTCTTTTTGGTAGGAAATTAACCTTCTTATTTGAAAATTTATCTTTTTGTTTGAAGATTCATTATTTTTGGTTGGAAATTTAATTATTTTGTTCAAACCTCCTTTTTTTTAGTTCAAAATTATTTTTTAACTGAAAATTGAACTATTGCTTATTTTGGTACACAGTTTTTTAATTGAAAATTTCTATCTTTCCATAGAAGTTTAACTATTTTATTGAAATTTTTTTTTGTTAAAAATTAATTATTGAACTTAAAAATAAATTATTATTCCGTTTAAAGTTAATATTTTTTGTTTAAATTGAACTCTCTTTTATTTAATATTAAAATATCAAAAATATTTTTTGGTTTGAATATCAAATATTCAATTTTTTGTTTAAAATTCATGTTTTTTGGTTGAAAGTTATGTATACTACTTTGTAAAAAAGTAAGCAAGAAGTTTCAACTACCGAAAAAAAATTTGAAAATCAAACTTTTCTATTTTTCACGTCTTTTCTCTCAATAATTCAAACCATTCTTCATTAGGTATATATTATTATAAATAATTCCATTAATTTATATACTAATTATTCATTATTACAATTATTTTTTCAACTTGCTCTCGAAGGTGACCTCGCACAGTCACCACTGAATGCTTTCTTAGAGCTACCATCAATTCATTATTAATATTATTATTATCTTTATGAATAATAATAATATAACTAATTGATCACCGGCCTTTTTTTTTATTCTTAAATAAAAATGAACTAGATTTCTATCAAAATCACCCAAAAAAATCTGTTATAATTCATGAAATATTTATTTTAGACTCTTTGCAATATAATCACCCAGGTTTCAATCATAGGCAATTTTTGGCATCTTTCGTATTTTGTGAATAACGATTGCACAATATACAAAAATTAAATTTTTACCAGGAAAATTAAAGTTTCAACTAAAAAGATTAATTTTCAACCAAAAATGAAATTGTCAAATTTTCTTTTGACAAAATTAATTTTCAATTAAAAAATACGAATTTTTAACTACAGAAAAAAAATTTTGTAAATAAAAAATAACTTTTTCGAAAATTATTGCTTAAAGACCCCAAGTGTATAAATAATTAAGAGCTCACTAATCCCGTATCATTCTTAACATTCCATAACATTCTTATAGTATTAATAGAGTCAACAATATCAGAGCAGTGCGTTGTTTTATCAAACTTTTCTATTTTTCATTTTTTTATTTTATTGATTCAAACGATTGTCCATTAGGTATATATTATTATTATAAATATTAACAATATAATTGAATTAACAGCAGCGTTTTTCTTCGATTGTTAAATGCAAATAAACTGGAATTCTTATAAAATCACCTAAAAACATCGATTATATTCATAAAATATTCCAGTTAGACTCTTTGCAATATAATCACACTGGTTTAAATCATGAGTAATTTATGGCATCTTTAGAATTTTGTGAATAACAATTACACAATATTTTAGACAAGCACTTCATAAGTTTGTTTCCTTATCCAAAGTTATCGCCGCCAAGGCTTTTTTTTATCGAAGAACAAACTAACTTCCACACACACACAAATTTCTTTATTTAAATTCTTATTCTTGCAACATGAAGAAAGCAAATATTTTCCAGAATTAATAAATTTGAAGAAGTTTAAAAGCGCAATAGACATTTCGAAAGAGTTAGTGTTATAGCCAGCAATATTGATTCTTCAATCAGCTAGGCGGATTATTTTCCTTGTTAAAATTCATGAATAATCAGTCAAGCATGAAAATTTTCCTGATTCAATTTCGAGCTTACATCACTAATTACGATGAAAAAGGAATGAAAAATTACAACATAATTTTTTATAGCCTGTTTTTTATTATATGATAAACAAAGTTTTTTGAAAAGCAGATGTTAGCAGAACTACAATAGTTGATTTGAAGACATGAGTGTTTGAATTAGAATGTTTCTATTAAAATTGTATATTAGGACTCAATATGGATGTTTTGTTTCATTGAAAATATTATTTTGGACGTCGAGATCTATGACGCCCATGGGAACTTGGATAATGTGGATGTCCAGATGGTGGAAAAGGTAGACTGTTTTGCGGCATTCCTGCATCTGGGGGGACAAATATGACATCTTGTCCTTCAATGAAATGGTTAGGGTAATTTCCTGCTAGAGATGTCTGCTGATGATCCTGAGTATGAACATGTGAATACCCTTGTTGATTCAAATGGTCATGCTCCCCTGCAGTGAATTGGTTTGGATAATTCCCAGCTACAAATCCCTGCCCTAGATGATGAGAACCAACAAGTGGATGCTCTGGTTGACTCAAAAGGTGCGGCTGTCCCCAATTTGATAACTGTAAGTTGATCTGTGAGTTGAACTGTGGGTTGAACTGTGAGTTGAAATTTGGGTCAAACTGTGGTTCAAACCCTGGTACAGATGTCGTCTGTGAATGCATAGTATCAGCATGTTGGGTATTAGCTAGATTCCAATCGAAATTGTGTGATTCCAAAGATTCCAAATTGAATGCTCCTGGGTTATGGCTTGGTACAGATCCATGTCCTAGAAGATGAGTATTACCAGGTTGGGTATGATCTGCTTGACTCATAAGGTTCTGCGATTCTTGATAGAATGTGCTTGGCTCAAACCCTGCTAGGTATGACTGCTGTGGATAGTGACTACTACCATGATGTTGAAGACCTCGTTGTTTCATAAGTTCACTTGCTACTCTTGTACTTGGAGTACTAACAAATGGACTATGCACCATCTGCTGCTTGAAGGCATTTCTGCCTGAGACTGCAATTTCAGGTAACACGCCATGAGTTTGTTCCAATGATTTATGTTCGTTCATCTCAATTAACTCTGCCAATGTCTTCCCGCCGTACTTTCGTTCTAGAGCTTGACTATGGGCCGCTTGAAATAATAATGCCTGCTGCTCTTCAAGTGATCCTCGTTTATATGGCTTGGCACCAAGAAAATTTCCTTTCGAGTGATCAAATTTTTTTAGTATCTCATCCATGTCGAATTGATAAGAATATCTCTTGAGCTGTTTTAGACTCATATATTGTCTCTGTGCATCACCTACGTATTGTTTAGTATCAGTATCAAAAGGTCGATACAGTCCATCTCCATATGCTCTCATTGTCAGATACGGATGCAAGTTTGAACTTACACTCTTTCCCTTGCTCCCTCCTGGGTCCATACCTGATGATATTTCTGTGGAAAGAAAGATAAAATTCATGAATTTGAAAGTTCAAAGATATAATGAACGAAGGATCGACATTTGCCACGTACTGTAATGGTAATAATGATTATTATACTTACCAATATAGCTGAAGACCATCAACATGATGGCAGAAGCACAGAAAGGGGACCTCATTTTTGCAGAAGGCAACTGACGAATTCTCCGGCAGGCGCTTGCATATATATATGTCAAGACCAGGATATGTACACTTAATGACTTTGTGTTAGTGACATTCTAATGTGCTCTAATCAACTGGCGTCTCACTAGCACTCACGCGATTCTGACAAGAATCATAAAATCTCATATCTGTGCTTATCGAGATCAACTACTCTCAGAGTAGTTGTCGTGTCAACAACAAGATACCTAGAACATGAAATTTTCCATGATTTTAAGACATGATGTTATAGTATAGATCGAGTTTAAAGAAAGAAGAAATTCCATTTTTCATCAAACAAATTTTACTTTGAAAATTGAAGAAAGTACAGTAGGGGTGGTCCAAAAATGCACTGGAAATTTCTTTTTCTTGAATTTTTATGAGTCATGCCCGGAAAGTTTGTTTGCTTAACACGTATTTCCCATAAGAAAAAAGTACGTTTTTGTGAATTTTCAATCAGAATCCTCAATAATAGTTGAGTCAAGTTGAAACTTATCATTTCATTCCACAATTAGCCAAAGAATACGAATAAAAGGATACTTCTCAAATGTAACCCCCATAATTCTGTTCTATAGGGTCCTAAAAGAACCCAATTTTCCTTTTATTAAGAAGCGCATGGCGCCATTTTCGATTATTTCTCGATCCATCTCGAAATAACTCGAAACAATTTAAAAATATTGTTCTCCGGAATCTCGTATTTATGATTGGTTGAAACTGTCCTTTTATTTGGGGGTAACAAACTTCAAGACTTTAGATTTCTTTCGTCGTTGCTATGGTGTATTTCTTCTGTTCTTTTTCAAACAAACTGAGAAAATTCGTCGTACAAAGACTCTTCGGGAAACTATTATAATCCGATTACAAAGTTCAATAAAAAAATTTTATCAAGTTTAACAGACATTTAGAAGTTTTAAAAAGAGTTAAAATTAACTTAAGAAGATTTTTGAAAAGTTAAAAAATGTACATTTTAAAAGATTTGCAAATAAAAATGTTAAAGCTTCTTAAGCATTTAGAAAGATTTCCTGATAGTACAAAATATTTCTAAAAATTTATGCGATAATTTAGAAAAAATTTTGGTTTGAAAAAAAATTATTTTAAGAGAAAATTGATATCGATTTTCCAACATTTTAAATTGTTTTCGAAAAACTTGAACAAAGAATGTGAAGGATTTTAAAGCCAATTTTTTCAATTAGCAAGATTACAAAGTTTTATAGAAGGATTTCATCGATTTTCATCGAAATTAATTTAAAACTTGAAAAGATTCTGAAAAAGTTTAAAAAATGTACATTTTTGAATATTTGTAAACGAAAATGCTGCTGCTTCTGAAGCATTTAGAAAGATTTCACGATAATAAAAAATATTTTTTTAAATTCACTGGATAATTTAAACTTATTTTTTTTATTCTGATAAATTAATTCTGAAGGAATATTCAAAAAGACTTTAAAATTTTTCAAAAGTTTTCCAAAATTGTCAGAACAGAATCTGGAAGATTTGAAAGCATTTTTTTCTACTTTTCATAATTTTAAGAAAATGTTTGGAAAAATTAGAATAATTTTCAAGGATATTTAGAAGGTTTAAATGTTTTAGAAATGATCGAAAAATAATATGAAATTTGAAAAGATTCACGAAAGATTTTAAATTATTCTCTAAAATTTCGAGAAAGAATGGGAAAGATTTTCAAGTAAAATCTTTTAATTAGCAAAATTACAAACATTTTTTAAAAATTCGATCAGGTTTAAGAGACATTTAGAAGTTTTAAGAATATCCAAAATAAATTTAAAAATTGAAAATATTTCAAAAATGTAAGTTTTAGAAAAACTTACATATTTGAATATTTGGGAATCAAAATTTTGAAGCTTCTTAAAGATTTTGAAAGGTTTTACAATTGTAAAAAATGTCTTAAAATTGATGGAAAAATTTACACTGATTTCTTATTTTGAAAAGTCAATTTTAAAGTAAAATTGACGAATATTTGAAAACATTTTTATTTATTTCCTAAAATTTCGAAGAAGAATGTGGACGATTTTACAGACAAAATGTTCAATTAGAAAAATGACAAAGTTTTATAAGAAATTTGAAAAAAAAATTTTGTAAAGTTTCACGATAATAAAAACTATTTTTCAATATTCATGGGATAATTTAAACTAATTTTGTTATTTCGAAAAATCAATTTTAAGGGAAAATTGCTGAATATTTAAAAACATTCTTATTTATTTCCTGAAATTTCGAAAAAGAATGTAGAAGATTCTAAAGAAAAAATGTGCAATTAGCAAGAAAACAAAGTTTTATAAGAAATCAAGAAGAAGAAATTTTGGAAGGTTTCACGATAACAAAAAATAGTTCTTAAAATTCATGGGATAATTTAAACTAATTTTTCATTTCTTTAAATTAATTTTAAGGGAAAATTGACGAATATTTTTGAACATTTTGATTTATTTCCTGAAATTTCGAGATGGAATTTCGATGTGGACGATTTTCAGGCAAAAATGTTCGAATAGCCAGATTAAAAAGTTTTTTTTTAAATTCGATCAAGTTTAAGAGATATTCAAAAGTTTTAAAAATATTAAAAATTAATTAAAAACTTGAAAATATTTCAAAAAAGTTTTAAAAACTTCTTAAAGATTTTGGAAAGTTTCACATAATAAAAAAATGTCTTAAAATTCTTGGCAAAATTTAAACTGATTTTTTATTTTATTTTTTTAAAATTAATTTTAAGGGAAAATTGACGAGTATTTGAAAACATTTTTAGTTATTTCCTACAATTTCGAAAAAGAAGGTGAACGATTTTGAAGAAAAAATGTTCAACTAGCAAGATCACAAATTTTCATAAACAATTTGAAACAAAAAATTTTGAAGGGCTTCACGATAATAATAAATATTTCTCAAAATTCATGGGATAATTTTAACTAATTTTTTATTCTAAAAGATTAATTTCAAGGAAAAATTGACGAATATTTGGAAACATTTTTATTTATTTTCTCAAATTCCGGAAAAGAATGTGGACGATTTTTAAGAAAAAATGTTCAATTAGCAAAATTACAAAGTTAAAAAAAATCAATCAAGTTTAAGAGATATTTAAAAGTTTAAAAAATATTCAAAACTAATTTAAAACTTGAAAGTATTTCAGGAAAGTGTTGAGAAAAATTACATTTTTGAATATTTGTAGATACAAATTTTTAAAGCTTCCGAAAGATTTTGAAAGGTCTACGATAGTAAAAAATTGTCTTGAAATTCGTCGGAAAATTTAAACTGATTTTTTATTGCGAAAAATTAATTTTAAGAGTGAATTGACGAATATCTGAAAACATTTTTATTTATTCCCTAAAATTCCAAAAAAAGAATGTAGCTGATTTTGAAGAAAAAATGTTCAATTAGCAAGATTATCAAATTTTACAGAAAATTTGAAAAAAAAAATTTTTGAAAGGTTTCACGATAATGAAAAATATTTCTCAAAATCCCTGGCATAATTGGAACTGATTTTTTGTTCGAAAATATTAATTTTGAGATAATATTTAGAAAGAATTTTGAACATTCCAGAAGATTTTTAATATTTATTGTCAAAACAGAATCTGGAAGATTTGAAGGCAAGTTTTTTAATTTCTCAGAATTTCAAGAAAAATTTTGGAAGATTTCGAAAACAATTCCAGATTATTTTAAGAAGTTTGAAAGACTTCTATGAAATAAAAAACTTTCTGGAGATTCCTGGGATTTTATTTTGAAAAATAAATTTTAATAAAAAATTTGAAGATGTTTTTAAAAATTCCAAAATATCGCTACAAATTTTGAAAAAAATTGTAATTTTCGAAGATTTTTCAAAATTTTAGGAATAATTCGAGTCTGCTTTCAGAAATTTCTCGGGAATCTTACAAAAATGATACTTTTATAACATTAAAAATAAATTAATGAATAAACCTAAAAAAGAAATATTTATTGAAAATTTTCATATTGTATTCAAAATCATTGAATATTTTTTGGTTGTGAATTCCACTATTTTGTTTAAAATTCGTCATTTTCGGTTAAAAATGCAACTGATTGAAAATTAATTTTTGTGTCTAGGATTCAACTACTTTGTTGATAATTCATTGTTTTTTTATTAAAGATTCATGATTTTAGTGAAAAATTAATATTTTTGTTTGAAAATAAATAATGTTATATGAATATACATAATCTTAGTTGAAAATTCATCATTTCGTTCCAAATTAATTTTCTTCACTGTTTAACTGTTCCATTTTTTGTTAAAAATTGATTTTTATTAGTTCAAAATTCCACTATTTTGTTGAAAATTCAAATTATCCTTTTTAAAAAAATGTAACCGTTTTATAAAAAATTTGTCTCTCTTTAAAAAAATGTCAT
>CAKNXH010063624.1:14888-70319 GCA_932178445.1 Andricus quercusramuli | reverse complement strand
TTTTTAAGTTTATTTGTTAATTTGTTTAAAGGGTTTCATAAAAATGTATAATTTTCCTAGGATTCTTGGGAAAATTAAAAAACACTCGAAGATTTATGGCAGAAATATTTTCAAATATTCTGATACCTTTTTAGATTTTCTTTAAAAATTCATTTTTTAAAGTAAATAATCATTGAAAATTTTCCCGGAAATTTTGAAAAAAGTTTTTTATTTTCTTGAAACCTTTCATACTTCTTAAAAGGCTTTGAAATTTGTTTCAAAATCTTGAAAAATTAAATTTTTTTTCAAATTTTTGGAATATTTTAAAGAATATTCAAAGAGATTTGAAGAGATTTCAAAAGACTTGAAAAATTATCATAACAAAATCTGGAAGATTTGAAGGCAATTTTTAGAATTTTTTTAGAATTTAAAAAAAAAATTGGAAAAGTTCGAATAATTTGAAAATATATTCAGAAGGTTTAAAAGTTATAGAAACTTTGAAGAAAAAAATTGAAATTCGGAAAGATTTCCAAAAATTTCAACAACAAAAAATAATAATTCTTGGAGATTTGGAAAACAATTTTAAGCCTTTTAAGAAGTATGAAAGGCTTCCAGAAAATAAAAAACTTTTTTCAAGATTCCTGGGAAAATTTTTAATGATTATCCACTTCGAAAAATGAATTTTTAAAGAAAATCTGAAAAGGTACAAAATTATTTCAAAATATTTTTGCAATTGCCAGAAGTATCTAGAGACAATGATTTTCAAACATTTTGAATTATTTCTTAAAATTTCAAAAAAGAATGTGGCCGAATCAAAAGAAAAAATGTTCAATTAGCGAGATTACAATGTTTTATAAAAAAAATCGAGTAATTTTAAGAGACATTTAGAAAATTTTAAAAGATTCAAAATAATTTTAAAAACTGAAAGCATTGAAAAAATGTTTTGAAAAATATATATTTTTCAATATTTGGAAATAATAATTTTGAAGCTTCTTAAAGATTTTAGCAGTTTCACGATAGTGAAAAAATTTTAATAAATTTTATGGGAAAATTAAAAATGATTTTTTTTCCTGAATAATTAATTTTTAAAAAATATTCAAAGAGGTTTGAAAAGATTTCAAAAGACTTACAAAATTATCATAACAAAATCTGGAAGACTTGAAGGCAATTTTTAAAATTTTGCAGAAAATCAAGAAAAATTTAGAAAAGTTCGAATTTCCAAATATTCATGCAAAAATATAAATTTTTCAAAACTTTTTTGAACTGCTTCCAATTTTTACATTTATTTTGAAACTTTTCAAATTTCCTGAATGCTTCCTAGAATTACTCGAATTTTTTACAAAATTTTGTAATCTCGCTAACTGAAAATTTTTGCTTTTTAATCGGTCACATTCATTTTCGAAATTTTAGGAAATAATTCAAAAAGTTTGAAAATTGTTGTCAATTTTCTCTTCAAATAATATAAGATTAGAAAAGAGTTATAAAATCGCCATGACAGATTCTCGAAGATTGAGGCTTCAAGAAAATAAAAAAACTTTCTTAAAATTCCGGGGAAAATTTAACTGATTTTTTATTTTGAAAATAAATTTCAAGAGAAAATCGACAAGGATTCCAAAAGATTTTAAATTATTTTTTGAAATGTAGAAAAAGAATGGGTATAATTTAAACTGATTTTCTATTTAAAATAATTTTAAGATAGTATTTTTCAGAATTTCAAGAGAATTTTTGGAAGAATTCGAAGAATTTTAAAACATATTTAGAAGGTTTGAAAGTTTTGAAAATGGTGAAAAAATTATTTTAAATTGGAAAAGATTTCAAAAATTTTTAAACCAAACGTAAATTTTTGAAGATTTCGAAAAAAATTTTGAAGCTTTAAAAAAATAAAAAAAACTTTCTTGAAATTCCTAGGAAAATTTAAGCTGCATTTTTATTTTGAAAACCAATTTCAAGAGAAAATTTACAAAGATTCCAAAAAATGTTTAATTATTTTTGAAAATTTCGAAAAATCTTTCCGTTAGCAAGATTAAAAAATTTGAAAGAATCACACAAAATTCTAAACGGTTTTACTATAATAAAAATATTTCTCATAATTTATGAGAAAATTTAAACTGATTTTTTATTTTCAGCAATTAATTTCAAGATAATATTTAAACAAAATTTCAACATTCTCCTGGATTTCCAAAATTTATTTATTGGAAGAATTTTAAAAGATATTTTGAATGCCTGAAAGTTTTGAAAATGGTTAATAAATGATTTTACGTTTGGAAAGATTTTCAAAAAATAGTATACAAAATGTAATTTTGAAGATTTTCAACCAAATTTCGAACTTTTTTAAGAACTTTAAAATGTTAAAAAAAAACTTTCTTGAGATTCCTGTAGAAATTTTTAATTACTTTTTATTTTGAAAAATTAATGTTAAAAGAAAATTTGAAATTTTTTTAAAATCTTTCAAACTGACTCAAATTTTTCTTAAAATTCTGAAAAATTCTGAAAAATAAAATTCCATATGAAAGCATCAAAAAATTCTTGAATTCTCTCCTGAATCTCAGGAAAATTATATATTTATTCCACTTCGAAAACAAATGAAAAAATAAACTTGAAAAATAAATATTTGTTAGAGATTTTTATTTTGTATTTTAAATTATTTATCCCTTTAAAATAATAATTTCGTGACTTTTTTTCTTTCATGACTGAAAAATCTTCTTTAAGTTTCACTTTTTTTCACTAAAGATTTATTATTTTAGTCAAAAGTTCATCTCTTTGGTTGATAATTTCACTATTTCGTTGAATCAAACAATTTTTTACTCAAAATAAAAATATTTTTTGGTTGAAATATCATTTATGTTATCTAAATTTTTGAAGCTTTCATGCTAATAAACAAATTTTTTTAAATCCCTGGGAAAATGAGAGATGTTTTCTTCATTTTGAAAATAAATTTTAAGAGGAAATTGACAGAGGTTTCAAAAGATTTTAATTTTCTGAAATTTCGAAAAAGAATGGGAAAGATTTCCAGCAAAATCTTCCAATTGGCAAGGTTACAAAGATTTATAAAAAATGCAAATAAGTTTGAGACATCCCGGAATTTTAAAAAGATTAAAAATTAATTTAAAAGTTGAAAATATTTCAAAAGTTTTAAAAAACGTACATTTTTGAATATTTGGAAAAAAAATTTGAAAGCTTTTTACAGATTTTGAAAGGATTCACGATAATAAAAAAGTTTTCTTAAAATGCATGGAAAAATTTGAACTGATTTTTTATTTTGAAAAATTGATTTTAAGAAAATACTTAAAAACATTTCAAAAGATGACAATAGATTTTAAAAGATTTCTAAAATCTTCATAACAGATTCTGGAAAATTTAAAGCAATTTTTGTAATTTGTCAGAATTTTAAGAAAATTTTTGCAAACATTCAAATAATTTAAAAATATATTTAGGAGCTTTGAAAGTTTAGTAAATAGTTGAAAAATAATTTGAAAATAAATGCCAGATTTTTGAATATTTCGAAAAAAAGAAAAAGATTTTAAATTATTTTCTGAAGGTTTTACGATAAGAAAAAATATTTCTCATAATTTATGGGATAATTTAAACTGATTTGTTATTTTGAAAAATTAGAGGCAAGATAATATTTTCAAAATTTTCAACATTTCAAAAGATTTCCAAAATTGTCGACACAGAATTTGGAAGATTGGATGGCAAATTTTTTAATTTTTAAGAATTTAAAGATTCTGCAAATGTCTAAAAATGATTTAACGTTTAAAAGATATCCAAAAATTTTAAAGAAAATGTCAGTTTTTAAAAATATTCAAAATTAATTCAAAACTTGAAAATATTTAAAAAAAGTTTTTAAAAACTTCTTAAAGATTTTGGAAGGTTTTACATAATTAAAAAAATGTCTTAAAATTTTTGGCAAAATTTGAACTGATTTTTTATTTATTCTTTAATTAGTTTTTAGGGGAAATTGACGAGTAATTGAAAACATTTTTATTTATTTCCTACAATTTCGAAAGAGAACGTGAATGATTTTGAAGAAAAAATGTTCAACTAGCAAGAGCACAAAGTTTCATAAACAATTTGAAACAACAAATTTTGAAAGGTTTCACTATGATAAAAAATATTTCTCAAAATTCATGGGCTAATTCTAACTGATTTTTCATTGAGAAAAATTAATTTTTTGAGAATATTTAGGAAAAATTTAAAACATTTCAAAAGACTTCCAATATTTATTGTCAAAACAGAAACTGGAATATTTCAAAGCAAGTTTGTTCATTTTTCAGAATTTCAAGAAAAATTTTGGAGAAATTCTAAGGATTTTCAGAGATTTTTTAAAGGTTTGAAAGTTTTGAAAATGGTTGAGAGATGATTCCAAGTTTGGAAAGTTTTCCCTAATTTCAAATAAAATTTCATTTTGGAAGATTTCGAAAAAAACTTAAGATTATTTTAAGAAACTTGAAAGGCTTCTAGAAAATAAAAAAACTTTCTTGAGATGGCTGAGAAAATTTTTAATGAATTTTTATTTTGAAAAATTAATTTTTAAAGAAAACTTGACAAAGTTTCTAAACGTTCCAAAATATTTCTAAAAATTTCGAATATTTAAGGGTAACTCTTTCAATTGTGAAAGATTTTTCTAGCGAGAGCGACGGCAGGCGGCATGGAGTACGGTGTCCCCACCGCTCCGTTGCGACTCCAGTGTCGAGCGTCTTAGCCAATCAGCGAGTCAGCTGCCGCTACCTGCCTGGCTCTAGCTCACGACCCTCTCGCGCATATAAGCCGGTGCACGAGCAGTTCTAGTCACTTGGCAACTTGCAACCTCTCCAGTTGGCAATGCGGGCTCGCTCTCTCTGAAGCTCGCACCCACTGATCCGTGAATTTTTGTTCAATAGCGATTCGAAATTGAAACATAATTTAACTATCCTCGCTTTTTTCCTCCACCTTGTTTTTACTCTTTTCTCTCTCTCTTTTCTTCTCAGGTTGATTGGTCTGCCTCCGAGGCCCCAATCCCGAACTCTTTTTCTCGCTCTCTCTTCTCTCTCCCGGTTGATTGATCTGCCTTCGAGGCCCCGATCTCTTTCCCTCTCCTTCTCTAGGTGGTTGGTCTGCCTTCGTGCCCCAATCCCGACTCTTTCTCTCTCTCTCTTTTCCGGTTGATTAGTCTGCCTTCGTTGCCCCAATCCCGATCTCTTTCTCTCCTTCTCTTTCTCTAGGTGGTTGGTCTGGGGCCAAGGGACCTTTGCCACCCACTCCTGGCAAATGGTTCCGCCACAACATCCCTATTCCTTCCAAACCCTCTATTCCTTCCTCTCCTACTGATTCCTCCGCCGACGTGCTCATCCTGCACGCCGACAACTTCCTTTTCTCCCCTCCTTCTCCTCACTCCAAGCGGCCAAGGTTGTCCAAGACACGCGGTGCCCCTCCACCTTCGGGTGCAAACGGTGGCCCACCAAAGATATCACCATCCGTCGCGACCCATCGGTGCGGCCCCTGACTCACCCAACTGTCTGTCGTCGCCCCCTTGCGCGGCCCCAGACCATCACGACCATCAAATCTCCCGGCTGCCGCGTCTGCGCCCGCTCGGCGACCCAACATCTTCTCCACTTGGTATCTCTACACTTCTTATGGACGGGCTGTCCGCCTACCCGTACCTTCTTTCCCCACAAGGTACCCAGAAGATTAGCCTACCGCTACCCACCAGCCGCCCAGAGGAGAAAAAGTCCATGAGCAGGCTGGATAAGTTCCTGGCTCAGAACAACTAGCATCTACCGACGAGTGGGGCACCCACCTTCCAACTTCGTCCGGCCGACGCTCCACCGGCCCCGCAGTAGCGCCTGACTAGCGCCACACCAGCACCTGGCCAGCGCCCCATCTGCGCCTGACCAGGCTTCCTATCCGAACTGACGGAACATCCATACATCACACACAAACAAATTGATTTTACAAACAAAAAATATGACTTCAGCAAAAAATTATTTTTCCACGATACTGATGCATTTTTACCTAACAAAAATGAAATTTTAAACCAAGAAAATTAGTTTTCTTCAACAAAAAAGGTGAATTTTCAACTGAAAAATATCAATCATAAAAACATGGAAAAGTTACATTTTCAATTACAAAATTAATTTTAAACAAACAAAAAAAATTTTCCACTGAACACTTAAATTTTTAACCGAAGACATAAGCATTCAATCAAAAAAATTAAGTTTTAACAATGTAGTTTAACCTCTACCCAAGTAGTTGAATTTTCAATTTCAAAATATAACTTAAAAAAAATGATTTCTTAACAAAGTGATTAAACCAAATCCTTCAAACAAAATAGTTGAATACTCAAGCAAATAAGAATAAATTTTAACCAAAAAGTTGCATTTTTATGAAAAAAAAGAAATCTCTACCAAAGCGGATTAATTTAAAGATCAAAAACATAAATTAAGAACAAAATAGTTTGAATTTTCAAATCCAAAAAGACGAATATTGGCCCAAAAAGGATGACTTTTTAACAAAATTGTTTAATTCTCTATACAATAGGTGCATTTTTATCCAAAATGAGATTGAATTTCTCTTTCAAACAAAAAAAAATTGTATTAAAAAAAAATTTTTAATAGTCGAATTTTCACCCAGAAAATATTCCAGTTGACTTTTCAAGATCAAAACATGAATTTTTTAACAAAAAATAAGATTCTACGAACAAAACTGAATTTTTCAGCCAAAAAGACGAATTTTTTCAAACAAAAGGGTTGCATTTTTAACGAAATAGTTGAATTTTCTACCAAAATGTTGAATTTCTATCCAAGAAAGATGAAATTTGTGCTAAGGAATACAATAGTTGAATTCCAACCCAAAGAGATGAATTTTCAGCCAAAAATGGAATAGTTACAATTTTAGTTGACAAAAATTGTCTTTTAACAAACAAAAAAAACGCTTCTTCAATAAAATTCCTGAATTTACGGCTAAAATAGGAATTTTTATCTAAAATCATGAATTTAGAATAAAAAGATTAATTTTTAAACAAGACAGTTAAACCTTCAATAAATACTTCAACCTCTCAGCATTTTCAAAGATTCCATGGGACTTTAAGTTACATTTTCTAAAAAAAAAAAATATTTTTCATTTGAGAAATAAGAAGTTTTAACTACCGGAAGAAATTTGGAAAACCAAAAACAGAACTTCGTCGAAAAGTATTGCTTGAAAACCCTGAATGTTTTTAAATAATTCAGAGCCCATTGATCCAGTATCATTCTAACATTTTAAAATTTATTTTCTTCCTTAACTTTGTTCAAACAACGAGAAGGCAATGTTTTCAAATTGTAGATGGACAACGTCATTGGTACGATTTCACATTATGAGATTCTTATTGGGTTAACAGTGTCAACAATATCACACCATCGCGTTGTTTATCAAACTGTTCTATTTTTCACGTTTTTTCTTTCAATAATTCAAACTGCAATAGCACTGCAATAGCAACCACTGTCTAACTCCATTATGTATTTGATTTTCCTCTTATCAACCTTAGATCTACCCTATTTGAATCGCTACTTATATATTGGTAAATATATGTCTTTAATTATTGCTCTTTACCTTCTATTAACTTTGATTACTTCGATACTTTTGAATTTCTCACATTGTACCTATCTAAGTTTTCAAAATAAGTTTGCTCGATTATGTATTTTGTTCTTAGTACGCAACTTTTTTCTTTTCTCTTGCCATATACCTGTTTATTGCATGCTGGCTACTCTACAGATTGTATATTCTGAACATGAAAATCAACTTGAAATCTCATTTTGTGCGTATCACTGCGTTAATTCAGTTTCGCACCGCCACTGCAAACTTACACTTTTTATGCACTATTTCTATATATTAATAGCACCTGCGGAATTAATAGCTTTTACTTTGTTTTGCGCCTTTTTCACTTTTTGCAAATGTAATCATGGTAACTGGATTCTGTTGGTTCTTAGTCTCTTTCACTTTAACTTTGTGAAAAGGATCTTTCGACTTTTTTACCTATCTCAGACATATTTACGTTCTTATATACTTGAACTTTACCTATCACTTTTTGAATGGAAACCTTAAATATTTTTCACGTTAATGCACAGTCCTTACCTGCCCATTACCATGAATTCACACATTACTTTAGGTCTTGTTCCTATCATATCATAGCCGTATCTGAGACCTGGCTGACGCCTAACATACCCTCGAGCCTCGTAGCACTTGACCATTACACACTTTTCCGTAGGGATAGAGATGAGAGAAGAGGGGGTGGGATCTGTCTTTACATTCATGACAGTTTGAAGGGTATGCAGGTGGGAGTGAGTCCTTTTGCCAATTACCCGTCTGCAGAATACATTTTTATCAAGGTATCGTCGCCTCATGATAGTGTGTTGGTCGGTGTTATCTACAAACCTCCTAATGCTTCCTACTGTAGGGAATTTAAGACTGACATTTTGGATCTTATACCTAATTATAATAAAATTTTCTTCACTGGTTACCAAAATACAAATCTTAATGCCACCAACAATTTAACTAACTATTTAAAATCAGTAGTGTTCTCCGCCGGACTATCTATAGTACCGCATAATGCTACCCACCACACAGATCATTCCAGTACATGGATTGATATAATGATTGTCGACGATTTGGACAAGGTTTTCTCTTCCACTCAACACTCAATCTCATTCCTCTCAAACCATGACCTTATCAGCATCCAATATTTGTTCTCCTCTAACCCCTCTTCTAGTATAACCCTCTGTCTATACGCAATCTCTAAAATATAAATGAAGCTAAATTTCTTGAACATCTGTCCACCTATGACTGGATATGCATTTTTACTGAAAGGGATATCAATAGGAAGGTGATTAGCTTAAGCACATTTTCAACCTCAGCCTTTGATAAATTTGCGCCTCTCCATATCCTGCAAGCCAAAAAGAAGTTTACTCCCTGGATCACTTCTGCTATTAAAGATCTGATGGAAGAAAGGGAGAAAAAAGGTAGATTGGCCAAAAGAAAAAAAAGTAGTATAATTCAGGCTGAATTTCGTAAATTGAGAAACTTAGTACAAACCAAAATTAAGGATTCTTACAATCAATTTAATTACAACTCTATCAAAAATAGGAATAAAAATGAAAACATCTGGCCTCTCTTAAAACGGCTTGGACTTATTCCCCCTAAGCACTTGTCGGTTGATAACAACTTCTCTCCTGCAGACCTTCTAACAGCCTTTACTACAAAGCCCACACCCCCTGTAAATGTCACTCCTTCTACGTCCTCAGTTACCCCTGAATTTGATGAAACGAAGTTATTCTTTTCTGATATATCACAAGAAACCCTAGTAACAAAACTTTTCGAGGTAAAATCGAATGCTCAGGGTTCTGATGGCATTTCTATGAAAATGATTCGCCTTGCATTGCCAGTCGTTGGCCCTATTCTCTTGCACATCTATAACGCATCTCTCCAGGTGGGTATATTTCCTGATAACTGGAAAGAGGCGATTATTCGCCCTATTCCTGAAATATCTAACCCTACATCTCCAAAAGACTTCCGCCTTATATCCATCCTTAGTGCCTTGTCTAAACCTTTCGAGCGTATCGTTCATCAGCAACTTACGGCACACCTTGAAATTAACAACTTAGCGGACCCAATGCAATCCGGGTTTCGTGGAAAGCATAGTACACTTACAGCTTCACTTAAAGTTACTTCTGACATTAAACTTGCAATAGATAGAAGAGAGATTACGGTTGTTGTTCTTTTCGACTTTTCTAAGGCATTTGATACAGTTAATCATAAACTACTATTGGCCAGGCTTAAATCGTTACACCTCTCGAATATGGTGGTTAAATGGTTTGAATCCTATCTTAGTAACCGCTCTGAAAGAGTACAGCTCAGCAATGGCCAGCGGTCTGATTGTGTGGAGGTTAGGAGTGGTGTGCCTCAGGGGTCCTCTCTTGTGCCCACTCTCTTTAGTATTTACACCTCTAAACTTGATAGAGAGCTTTATTACTGCAACTACCATAAATATGCTGATGACTTTAAGCTTTACCTCTCCGGACCTATTGCTACTCTTGAAAGCTTACTCCGAAAGGTACAGGAGGATATCGATGTGGTGGTGCAGTGGTCCTCGACAAGTGGCCTCACTCTTAACCCTGCTGAAACTATGGCTATAATCATAGGCCCTTCTTCCTCTCCATCACTTGAAACAATTGCCACCCTACCTCCGCTTTTGATTGAGTGGCGTATCATCCCGTTTGTTGACTCTGCAAAAGATTTATGATTTATTTACAATCGTTCTCTCACTTGGAAAGAACAAGCTTCAGATATTTCGAGGAAAACATTTCGAGTCCTCCAACAGCTTGACAGAAATAAAGAATCACTTCCAATTCCTACTCGTATCCTCCTAGTTAAAAGTCTCATACTTTCTTTCTTCGACTACGGCTGCGTGCTATATGATGATGTTACTGATGTGCTGAATGCCAGACATGAGCGTGCGCTTAATGCTTGCATTCGGTTCATCTATAACATCCCTAAAAGTGAACATATTACTCAAGACAGAGAAAGAGCAGGACTTCTGAACGTCGCCAAGAGAAGACAATTTCATATGGGTAACTTGCTTTATAGTATATTTACTAATCAGGCCCCGCGCTATCTGTTTAATCTCTTCCATTTTATTGACAAAGATCAACCGACACATTCCAAAATCCGTGAAAGGAAAAAAGTACTACAAATTCTACCACACCGCACGTGTAAAATGCAAAGATCTTTTATGATTCGTGGTGCCCGTCTTTGGAACAAAATACCTTTTACAATTAGAAATGCACCGTCACAATATCACTTTAGAAAACTTCTTTTTGCTTACTTATTAATCACCTCAAATTCTACCCTCGAAATCACTCATTGGTAATACTTAAGCCCATCGTTAATAGTGAGATATATTAATCCTTTGCATGTATCTATTTTCTTTCAATCACGTATATTTACCAAAAAGGGACACCATTTTTGCAGAAGGCAACTGACGAATTCTCAGGCAGGTACTTGTATATATATGTCAAGACCAGGATATGTACACTTAATGACTTTGTGTTAGTGACATTCTAATATGTTCTAATCAACTAGCGTCTTACTAGCACTCACGCGATTCTCACACGAATCATACAATCTCGTATCTGTGTTAATGAGGTCACCAGGGTTAAAGTATTTGTCATGCCAACAATTAAAACTCTAGAAAATAAAATTCTCTATGGTTTTAAGAAATAATGTTACAAAATAGATCGTGTTTGATGAAAGAAAAAAATATTCTTTTTCATGAAACAAATTTTGCCTTGAAAATTGAAGACAGTACAGTAGGGGTGGTCCAAAAATTCACTGGAAATTTCACAAGAAGAAAGTACGTTTTCGTGAATTTTAATCAGAATCCTCAATGATAGCTAAATCGAGTTGAAGCTCAACATTAGTCTCCACGATTAGCCACAGAATACCGTAAGCGAAAAAATGGGTTTCGCGAGATTTTGACCTAGTTATGACTTTCGTTGTGGTTATTTTCATGGAAAATTATTCCTGATACATGACATACTACTTTATACTGATAATTAGATTTTACGTAAATTGTTCAAACAATTTATTATTGTTTCCAGCGATTCTCTCTTAGAATTGAGTTAGGGACTCGCGGCTTTTTCAAAAAAATTTCGCTTCTTGCATAATTTTCAAGAAGAGCGAGGTAATACCTAATCAATGTTAAACAAACATAATTGTTTAAAAAAATTATTATTGTTGTCTAAAATTCGCAACTTTCTGTCCACTTTTTATTTTGAGTAAGTTGATATTTATTCTAGTTTAGCAAAAATGATTGTTTAAACAGATTATTATTCTCTATAGCTATCTTCAGTTTGATAAGTGTTAGAAAGATGTGGGTTTTTGCTGGAAATGTTGTCTTTTTGTCGAAATAAAATAAAAATGATTCAATTTAATATTTATCAATATATGGGCAAAGTAAAATTTTCCTTAAGATTTTAATATTAAATAAAAAGCAGTTGAATTCTAAGAAAACGTTTTTAGCTGCAAATTTAACAACTTGGTTGGACTTTTTTTTTGTAGAAAATATTTCAAATTAAAAGCCGTTCAATTCGGCTAAAAAGAACAAATTTTCAACAAATCATTCAATTTGATTTGATACAGCAAGAATAATTGTTTAAACAAATTATTATTGTGTATAGCTATCTTCTTCTAGATTAATACTAGATAGTTGCGGTTCTTTTCTGAATTTTTTTCACTTTTGTCCAATTCCCAATTAAAGTGAAGTGATAGTTAATTTAAATTGACAAAAATGACTGTTTAAATAATTTATTATTAATAATAATATTCTTTTCGCCTAATGGTAGGATGTTGCTCTTTTTTCTAAAATTTTCAACTATGTATTTGTCTATTTTCAACTTGGAGTAACATAATAATAATTTGGGTTGAGCAAGAACAATTGTTTCAACAAATTATTTTTGTTAATAAGTATCTTCATCTACGCTTTTTTTTTTTTTTTTTGAAAAATCGATCCTTTTTCACTCTTCTCACAAACGATATAATATATCATAAAAGAGTGAGAGGTATTTTTTGTAGAAAGTTAGAACGTTCAGTAAATTTTTTCTTCACCTTTTATTTTCACCATAAGTTTAAAAAAGATGATTATTTTTTCGAACATCACGGTTTCCTTAAAACTCGAAAACTCTTAGAATCAAAAGTAAGTAACAAACATTTCTTAAAGGAGCGGCTGGCAGGCCACCGTTATTCTAGAATTTTCGAAAAAATTGTTTTCGAATTTTCTATCATTTTCTATCAACAAAGGAACGAATTTTCAACGAAATAGTTTTTTTTCAATGAAAGAAATTATTCCTTAACAAAAAACAGAATAGTTAAATTTTCTATTAAACAGATAATTTTGTAATGAAGAAGATCACTTTTTTATCAGAAAAGGTACATTTTCTACAAGGAATGGAATAGCCAAAGTTAATTTCCAACTAAATTGATAAATCTTTGAATGAAAAAAATTAATTTTCAACCAAATACATGTATTTTCAACTAAAAAGATAAATTTTTTACTAATAATAAAGAAGGTTAATCTTCAGTTAGTAAAATAAATTTTCAATAGAAAAACAAACGAATTTTCAACAAAACAAGTTAAATTTTCAAACAAATAAATTAATTTTCAACCAAAAAGATGAAATTTCAACTAACGAGAGTACAGTTGTCCTATTGAACCAATTTTTAATATGTGAGTGAAATTGTTGGATTTTGATGGATAAATAAAAATTGAACAATTATCAATTAAAAAATTTTTTGAGTTAGTTTGAGAGATATTTACAAGTTTTGAGAAGATCCAAACTTAATTTAAAACTTGTAAACTTTTAAATAAAACTAAATGTAGATTTTTGAAAATTTCGAAATAAAATTTTTATGCTTTTTGTAGATTTTTAATGGTTTCAAAAAAACAAAATAATTTTTAATTAAAAAAGATTGTAAACAGAATCCAAATTTGTGAAAATTTCGAACACAAAATTTATAAGCATTCTAAGCCGAATTTTCAACAAGATCGTTGATTGCACTATTACAAAAATTAATTTTCAAATAAAAAGATAAGAATTCTTGATAAAATAGTATATTTTCTGACAAGGGATGCGAATCTCCAACAAGAGAAAAGAATTTTTTTAACAAAGTGGTTCAATTTTTAACCAGCTAATTGAATTTTCAATAAAAAATATATATAGCATATATTGATTTCCAACCAAAAATGATGAATTTTCAACCAAGAGGATTAATTTTCTTTTGTAAAGGATACATGAATTTTCACATTATGAAATTCTTGTTGGGTTAACAGTGTCAACAATATCACACCATCGCGTTGTTTATCAAACTTTTCGATTTTTACGTTTTTTCTTTCAATAATTAAAACCATTCTCCATTAGGTATATATTATTATAATCTATTTCGTTAATTTATATAATGATTATTTATTTTTTTTTTAACTTGTTCTCAGAGATGACCTCACATAGTCGCCTCTGGATGCTTTCTTAGAGCTACCATCAATTCAGTATTAATATTATCATTATCTTTATAAATAACAATAATATAATTAATCGACCTTCAGCTTTTTTCTTTGAATTTCAAATGAAAATGGACTGAAATTATATTAAAATCACATAAAAAAATCGATCATAATTCATGAAAGATTTATTTCAGACTCTTCGCAATATAATCGCCCAGGTTTCAATGATAGGTAATTTATGGCATGTCTTGAATTTTGTGAATAACAATTGCACAATATGTGAGATGCAAACTTCAAAAGTTTGTTTTCTCACCCTACGTCGTATCCGCCAAAATTGTTTTTATAGAAGAATAAACTAACTTTTGCACACATACAAACACATACACACAAAAATTTCTTTACTTAAATTCTTAGTCTTGCAATATGAAGAAAGCAAATGTTTTCCAGAAATGATGAATTTGAAGAAGTTTAATTACGCGACAAAAAAATACTGAATGATGAAATAACCAAAATCAATAAAATGTAAGTACATGATAATTTGACTGCGTAATAGACATTTCGAAAGAGTTATTGTTTCAGCCATCAATATTGATTCTTTAATCAGCTAGGCTGATTATTTTCCTTATTAAAATTTATGAATAATCAGTCAAACATAAAATTTTCCCTGTTATAATTTTGAGTTTACATCACTAATTACGATGAAAAAGGAATGAAAAAGTACAACATAATTTTTTATAGCCTGTTTTTTATTATATGATAAACAAAGTTTTTTGAAAAGCAGATATTAGCAGAAATACAATAGTTAATTTGAAGACATGAGTGTTTGAATTATAATGATGTTTCTTTCAAAATTGTATATTAGGACTCAATATGGATGTCTTGTTTCATTGAAAATATTCTTGTTGACGTCGAGATCTAGAATGCCTACGGGAACTCGGATTTGAATGATGAGAAGAAGATGATTCAAAAGATAGTGAATTCTTCGGCATTCCTGCATCTGGGGGATCAAATACGATTTCTTGTCCTCCAATGAAAGACTTTAGGTAATTTCCTGCTGCAGATGCATGCTGTTGATCCTGAGTATGAGCATGTGTATACCCTTGTTGAGTTAAATGGTCATGCTCCCCTGCAATGAATTGGTTTGGATAATTCCCAGCTACAAATTCCTGCCCTAGATGATGAGAACCAACAAGTGGATACTCTGGCTGAATCGAAAGCTGCTGCTGTCTCCAATTTAAGAACTGTGAGTTGAAATTTGGGTCAAACTGTGAGTTGAACTGTGGGTCTAACTGTGAGTTAAACCCTGATATAGATGTCGTCTGTGAATGCATAGTATCAACATGTTGGTTATTAGCTAGTTTATCCCAATCGTAAGGTTGTGATTGCAAAGATTCCAAAGTGAAAGCTCCTGGGTTATTACTTGGTACAGATCCATGCCCTAGAAGATGAGTATTACCATGATGGGTATGATCTGCTTGACTCATAAGGTTCTGCGATTCTTGAAAGAATGTGCTTGGCTGAAACCCTGCTAGGTATGACTGCTGTGGATAGTGACTACTACCATGTTGCTGAAGACCTCGTTGTTTCATAAGTTCACTTGCTACTCTCGCACTTGGAGTACTAATAAATGGACTATGCACCATCTGCTGCTTCATGTTAGCTTTATCTCTTCCTGGGATTGTATTTACAGGTAACACGGCATGAGTTTGTTCCAATGTATTATGTCTGTTCATCTCAGTTACGTCTGCCAATGTGTTCCCGCCGCAATCGCGTTCTAGAGCTTTCTTATAGGCCTTTTGAATTGATAATGCATGCCGCTCTTGAGGTGATCCTCGTTTATATGGCCAGTGACGAACAAAATTTATTTTCATGTGATCAAATTTTTTTAGATTGTCATCCATGTCGTATTGATAAGAATATCTCTCGAGCTCTTTTAGACTCAAATAATGTGTCTCTGCACTACCTACAAATTGCTGAGTATCAGGATCAAAAGGTCGATACAGTCCATCTCCGTATTCTTTCATTCTCAGATGCCGTGGCGAGTTTGAACTAACACTCTTTCCCTTTCTCCCTCCTGGGTCCATACCTGATGATATTTCTGTGGAAAAAAAAATAAAAATCATGAATTAAAAGTTGTAAAGATATAATGAACGAAGGATCGACACTTGCCACGTACTGGAATGGTAATAATGATTATTATACTTACTAATATAGCTGAAGACCATCAACATGATGGCAGAAGAGCCGAAAAGGAACCTCATTTTTGCAGAAGGCAACTGACGAATTCTCAGACAGGCGCTTGCATATATATATTTCAAGACACTTAATGACTTTGTGTTAGTGACATTCTAATATGTTCTAATCAACTAGCGTCTCACTAGCACTCACGCGATTCTGACAAGAATCATAAAATCTCAAATCTGTGCTTATCGTGATCAACTACTCTCAGAGTAGTTGTCATGTCAACAATTAGATATCTGGAAAATAAAATTTTCCATGATTTTAAGAAATGCTGTTATAATATCGATCGTGTTTAATAAAAGCAAAATTATTCTTTTTTATCAAACAAATTTTACTTTGAAAATTGAAGGTAGTACAGTAGGAGTGGTCCAAAAATGCACTGGAAATTTATTTTTCTTGAAATTTTATGAATGACACCCGGAAAGTTTGTTCGCATCAACAAAAATATAAATCCATTTTCTTTCGTTTGAAGAAAAAATGATATTTGAAGGTGGCGCAAGCCCCATGAAGCTTAACACGTATTTCCCATAAGAAGAAAGTTCGTTTTTGTGAATTTTAAACCGAATCCTCAATAAGGGCTGAATCAAGTTGAAGCCCAGAATTTGTTACCACAATTAGCCACAGAATACGAATGAATTTTTTTTTTTCAAATATCACCCCCCATAAGTCTGTTTTGTGGAGTCCTAAAAAAACCTCCATAAGTGGAAAATGGGTTTTGTGAGTTTTTTGCACTAATTATGACTTTTGAGGTTATTTTTAACGAAAATTGTTCCTGATACATGGCATACTACTTCATACTGATAATTAAATTTTACGTGAATTATTCGAACAATTTATTATTGTTTTTAGCAATTTTCTCTTAGAATAGAGTTAGGAAAACGCGGTTTTTTCCTAAATTTGTCACTTCTTCTCCAATTTCCAAGAAGAGCAAAGCAATCTCTAATCAATGTTAACAAAAAGAACTGTTTGAAAAAATGATCATTGTTGTTAATAATATTATCTTTGAATAATACTAGAAACTGCGGTTTTGTCTAAAATTTTCAATTTTCTATCCACTTTTTATTTTGAGTAAGTTGATATTTATTCTAGTATAGCAACAATAATTAATAATATATGCGTAAAGTAGAATTTTCCTTAAGGTTTAGAAGTCACGTCAAACTCAAGTAAAGTGGAACAAGAAAATTTTTAGATTTATGAAAATTATAACAAATTTATTTCTCTTTTTATAGAATTAATTTTGGTCTATCCTCAGAATTAGAAACTAATATTATTGTTATCATTATTTGGAATGTAATATTTTATTCATATTTTACGGTTGATAAAATACGAGTGAAATATTACTTTCTGAATATCACCTCCATTAGTCTGTTTTATAGGGTCCCAAAAACCCCATAAGTGATAAAATGGATTTTGCAATTTTTAGCGCTAATAATGACTAATTATTATAATAGTGGCGTGCTTTAATTTTCAACTTTTTATTCACTTTTTACTCGAAAAGAGTTAAAATTTAATTTAATATAGCAAAAGTAATTGTTGGAACATGTCATTATTGTCTATAGATCAAAAATCAAGTGCTCTCAATTATGAATCTTCGAAATTGATGAAATTTGGAATGTAAATCATTCAAATGACAGTATTTTTAATTTAAAAACTTAAAACTCGCATAATTTTTGAATTGCAAATTTAAAAAATTAAAGACTTGCCACTTTCTAAGAGTTAAAATTCAAAGTTCTACAATTTTGAAAATTTAAAATTAAAATTTACTTAATTTGTAAGATTTACTTCTCAAGTGTATTTTATTATTTTTTTTACATTTAATTCAGTTTTGAAGAAGTACAATGTAAAATTCCTCTTTTCCAAGATTTTAATTTGAAAGTTCTTCAATTTTTGTGATTGTCAATTGGAGATTCTGCAATATTCAATTTCTGTCATCGATTTTTTTTAATAGTTCAATTTTTGCTTATTACGATTAAAACTAATTTAGTTTTTTTAATTTACATTTTAAAGGTGTATAATTTTCCATATTTGTAAAAATATGTAGTTTAATTTTTAAGATTGGCGATAAGAAGTTATTGAATTTTAAATATTTGCAATTTGAAACTCTTCAATTTTGAAGATTTACAATTGAAAGCTCCTTAATTTTGAAAGATGTATAAATAAGAATTCCTTAATTGTGATGACTTTGAAGATCAAAAGTCAAAAGTTTTGAGTTTTAGATTTTCTGAACTGATGAAATTTCAAATGTTAATCATCAAAATTGCGGATGCACAATCGTAAAAGACAAAAATTTTATAATTTTCAGCTTAAATGTTTTAAATGAAAAATCTTTAATACTAAAGATAAACAATTCAAATTTGTCCAATTTTTATTTTAACGCACGATCTTTCATAAACAGAATAAAATGATCTTTCAGATAAAGATTTCATAATTCTGAATTTATCTATTTTCTGTAAACAAAAGAAATTTTCTATTGTAAAGCCGACTTTTCAACCAAATACTTGAATTTTCTAGAAAATAAATCAATTTTAAACAAAATAATATAATTTTTCACCTAAAAAGATACATTCTTAACAAAAAATGTGCAATTGTTAATATTTTAACTAGAAAAATCAAATTTCATGAAAAAAATGGAATTTTAAAACCAAAAAGACGAATTTCCAACAAATAAAGTCTTTTCACTGAAGAAAGAAAATTTTACCTAAATTTTCGAACCTTCAAGCCAAAAGACAAATTTTCTCCACACAAATTGAATTTAAAAACAAAAAATTTGACTTCAGCCAAAAATGATTTTTCCACGGAACTTATACATTTTTACATAACAAAAATAAAATTTTAAACCAAGAAAATTATTATTTTATCAACAAAAAAGGAGAATTTTCGACTAGAAAGATCTATCTTGAAAAAATGAAAAGTTACATTTTCGTTTAAAAAATTAATTTTAAACAAAAAAAAAATAAGAATTTTCCACTAAACAGTTGAATTTTCAAACGAAAATATCAGCCTTCAATAAAAAAAATCAAGTTTTAACAATGTAGTTTAACTTTTACCCAAGTAGTTGAATTTTCATTAAAAAAAAAGAAATTTCTACCAAAGCGGATCAATTCATTAATCAAAAACATAAATTAAGAAAAAAATAGTTTAATTTTCTGTTAAAAAATACTTGAGATGACTTTTCACGATCAGGATATGAATTGTTAACCAAAAAATAAGTTTCTACGAACAAAATTGAATTGTTCATAAAAAAGGTTGAATTTTTTCATACAAAAGGGATGAATTTTTAACGAAATAGTTTAATTTTCTACCAAATAGTTGCATTTCTATCCAAGAAAAATGAAATTTGTACTAAAAAAGATGAATTTTTAATTTTAAAAAAGTACGCTTTTTTTTTTAAGTTGAACTTTCATCCAGAAAATATTTCAGTTCATTTTTTAACTCCAAAATTATAAAATTCAAAGAAAATAGTAGCATTTTCAACCAAAAGTATGACTTTTCAACAAACCAGTTTTATCCAAGAAAGATGAAATTTCTCTTAAAACAGATGAATTAAAATTTAAAAAAAAAAATTTTAATAGTTGAATTTTCATCCAGAAAATATTTCAGTTTTCTTTTCAACACCAGAATATTACATTTAACCAAAATGAAAATTTTCTACAAAATAGTTCAGTAGACTTCTCGAGAAGCGAGAAGGGAAGAGAAGAGCGACGGAGGAAGGCTTTTTATTCACTCCTAGGTTTACACTGGCGGAGGAGGGCAGAACTGACTCAGCTGACGTCTGGTAAGATTCGAAACGCACTGCTGAAACTGAGTCGGTCCTGACTCTCGCTCGCCTCCACACGGAGCTGCCTGTGGCGGGAGGGGGACGGAATCGAGCCCGCCGATTGGCTGCAAGACCGGCAACGGAGTCGCAACCAAGCGGTGGGGATTGTCAGCCAGGCCCGCGGTCTCAGCCTCCGCGCGGCGACGCTACACTAACTTAGAAAATAACTACTTCATGTGAATTTCTAATTGTAATTTAAAAATATAAATAATTGATTAAAATCAATGAAATTTTCATATCTAGCTTATCTCTATCGTAGCTTCATTTTCCCGAAGGAATCATGAAGCTAGTTTGAGTAGAACGGTCGTTCGGTTATGTTGTCTATATTCAATTATTCATCAATTTAAAACATTATTTTAACAAGAGAAAATTCTAATTCTGAGACTAATCCAAACTACCGTTAAACTCCGAAGGCTGAAAATTAAATATAAAATATAAAATACTGGTTTGTAATTATACTCAACTAGAAATCATATTACTTAATTTAAATATAGCTAAATTTTGATTGATGTACGTGTAGGCATGAATAAGTAAGCTTTTTTAGAATCCTAAAAATGATGAGTGACACTCAAACTTGACTTACTGTCTCCCCCAATTGGCGGGAACAAATTTCACATTATGAATAGTCTCCGATTTTTAGGCTCTTAAAAAATATCAGCAAAGTAGTTGATTCCTCAACCAAGCCAGAATAATTTAAAACCAAATACTTACACTTTTACCCAAAAAGGCCGAGAATAGCGTCCGGATTTCGAGAAAGCCGCCTGTCCAGTCTAGCCACCTCAGCTCCTTTCTCGATGTCTGTGCAAAAGTTTGTCAAGCTCTCCTGCTTTGCCTTACGTATTGAACTTCTGTATTCGTCCCTCATCATTGAGAATGACGTATATAGTTCCTTCGTTTTGCCAGTACTCGCGCGTCTGAACCTCTCTCTGGTAACCCTGCGAAGCTCTTCGAGTTTCCCATTCCACCAGTGTGTCTCCCCAGCCTTTCGGACTCTTGTAGGTCGACGATTACATTCATAAGTAGCTTTGATGGCTTCCGTGAAAGTTTTGGCTGCCATCTCCAAGGTGTCCACGTCTCGAATTGACCTGGGAACCTCTGAGAGTGCACCTCTTAGTTCCGTGGAAAAATGATCCCAGTCCGTTCTTCTTGTATTTCTGACCCATTTAGGGCCAACGGGTACAACGGATTCAAACACGAACTCTATCTGTGAGTGATTTGAGAGAGAGGGTTTGTCTGAAGCCCTCCACTTCTTGATATTATCTCTAAAACTACTGGTGCAGAGAGTGATGTCAATGACTTCTTCCCTGACCGAATTACGGAACTTCGGGGTGTTCACCGTGTTAAGAATATCTAAGTCAGTAGTGATTAGGTATTCCAGTAGGTCATTACCCCTTCAGCTGACGTCCGTGCTACCCCAAAAAGTACGGTGAGAATTAGCATCGCACCCCAACAGAAGACGAATACATCTTATCTTGCAATATTCCACTAGTGTACGTACCTCACTGTTGGGTTAGTATCGCTGTCATAAGGAAAACAAGCTGATATCAGAACTAGCCTCCCTATTCCTTGGAGATCCATGACTATCACCATCAGGTCTCTCGAACATAGTTCAAGCAGCGGAACACCGCTAACTCCCTTCGTCAGTATACACGCCCTTGGTTTGGCCGTCTCGGGGTCCCTGTAACAAAAAAGAACAGCCCCCCATAATCCCCTAAGGGTATCTCGAACTAACCATGGTTCTTGGATTAGCGAGATACCTGTATGCCTCGCAGCCATGCCCCTCTGCAAAACTGCAGAGGCGTCTTTCCTGTGATGCAAGTTAATCTGGGTAATGGTTAGACCAGGAGCAGACATTTAGGTCTCCTCCCTATCTTCCTGCGTCTCAACAGGCTCCTCCTGTTCCTGGCCGGTTACCCTAAAGTTGACCTGTTCAAAACAATAGAAGGGCCTGTTGTTGAGGGCCGAAAGGACCCTAGTTTGGGGGAATAGTCACTTTTTTGTTGTGAATTGACCTACATTGTAGGAAATTCAATTCCTCTATCTGAAAATTTCACCATTCCATTTTTGGTTGAACAATTTAACAGTTTTATTGAAAATTCTCTTTCTTTTAGTAGAAAATTTGCCTTTCTGAGTTATAACTTTGAACATTCTGGTGGAAATTTATGTATTTTGTTTAAAATTTGTCTTTCTAGTAGAAACTCAATCCTTCTTGTTTGAAAGCTTATCTTTCTGTTGAAATTTGAGCTATTCCATGTTTTCGTTCAATTTTTTTTGGTTGAAAATTAATTTCTTTCTGAGAAAATTTAATTATTTCATTGCAATCTTTTTTTTCCAAATTAATTTTTGAACTTAAAAGTTAAGTATTTTATTTGAAGTTTGTCTCTTTTGTTGAAATTCAACTGTTTTTTAAAATTTATTATTGAAATATTTAAAATCCTTTTTGATTGTATGATTTCCAGATCGAGTTCTACAATTTCTTTCTATTATTCTTAAATCATTGTCTACGAAACCATAATCATCGTTCTTACATACATCATCATTCTCATGAATCTTCAACAAAAAAGTTGAATCTTCAACAAAAAAGTTGAATCTTCAACCAAAATTAAATAATTATCAACCAAAAAGGCTGGATTTTAGAAAAATAACATGAAATTTCAGCAAAATAATTAAATTTTAAACCAAAGAGATGAATTTTCTTCTGAAATCATGAATCCTGAACAAAAATAAAATAATTATCAACCAAAAAGGGTGAATTTTCAATAAATCAAATGAATTGTTAGCAAACTGATTAACTTTTGAAGCAAAGAGATGAATTTTTTCCTGAAATGATGAATCTTAAAAAAAATTAATTGTTAACAATGTAGCTAAACTTTCAACCAAACACATGAATTTTCAACCAGAAAAGTCGAATTTTCAACAAAATAGTGATTCCTCAACAAAACTAGAATAATTCAAAACCAAATACTTACACTTTTACACAAAAAGATGAAATTTAGTCAAATCTTCTGTTAAAAAAATTATTTTTCAAACAAAAAGATAAGAATTTTTGACAAGATTGTACATTTTCTGACAAGAAAAGCGAATGTCCACCGAGAAAAAAGGATTTTTTTAAACAAAATATTTCAATTTTCCACCAAAAGAAAAAAAGAATTTCCAACAAGACAGTTAAACCTTCAACAAATACTTGAACCTCCCAGCATTTTTCAAGATTCCAAAGGACTTTAAGTTACATTTTCTTTTGAAAAAAAATTAATTTTCAATTGAGAAATAAGAAGTTTTAACTGCCGAAAGAAATTTTGAAAACCAAAAACAGATCTTCGTCGAAAAGTGTTGTTTGAAAACCCTGCATTTTTTAAAATAATTTAAAGCCCATTGATCACGTATTATTTTAACATTGGAAAAATGTATCTTCTTCCTTAACTTTGTTCAAACAACGAGAAGGTAATGTTTTCAAATTGTAGATAGACAACGTCATTGGTACGATTTCACATTATGAGTTTCTTATTGGGTTAACAGTGTCAACAATATCACACCATCGCGTTGTTTTATCAAATTTTTCTATTTTTCACGTTTTTTCTTTCAAAAATTTGAACCATTGTCCACTAGGTATATATTATTATAATTTATTTCATTAATTCATATAATAATCATTTATTATTATTTTTTTTTAACTTGTTCTCAGAGATGACCTCACATAGTCGCCTCTGGATGCTTTGTTAGAGCTACCATGAATTCATTATTATTATTATCTTTATAAATAATAATAATACAATTAATTAATCATCAGCCTCTTTCTTTGATTTTTAAATAAAGAAGAACTGAAATTATATTAAAATCACCTGAATAAATCGATCATAATTCATGAAATATTTATTTCAGTCTCTTTGCAATATAATCACCCATGTTTCAATCATAGGTGATTTATGGCATCCTGCGAATTTTGTGAAGAACTATTGCACAATATTTGAGACGGAATCTTCAAAAGTTTGTTTCCTCATCCAACGTCGTATCCGCCAAGACTTTTTTCATCGAAGAATAAATTAACTTTGACACACACACATAAACACACACGTATTTTTTATTTACAATCTTGCCCTTGCCATGTGAGGAAAGCAACTATTTTTCGGAATGAATAAACTTAAAAGCTTTCAAAACCGCGACAAGTTAAACAAAATAAATAAAATCAATAAGAATTAGTTACATGATAACTTGACTGCGCAATAGACATTTCGAAAGGGTTATTGTTTTAGCCAGCGATATTGATTCTTCAATCAGCTAGGCTGATTATTTTCCTTATCAAAATTTATGAATAATCAGTCAAAAATAATATTTTTCCTTGTTTAATTTGAAGCTTACATCACTAATTACAATGAAAAAGGAATGAAAAAGTACAACATAATTTTGTATAGCCTGTTTTTTAATTATATGATAAACAAAGTTTTTGGGAAAGCAGGTATTAGCAGAAATACAATAGTTAATTTGAAGACATGAATGTTTGAATTATAATGATGATTCTTTCTAAATTGTATATTAGGAATCGATGTGGATGTCTTGTTTAATTGAAAATATTATTGTTGATGTCGAAATCTAGAATGCCTACGGGAAGTCGGATTCGAATGATGAGAAGAAGTTGATTCAAAAGATAGCGTATTCTTCAGCATTCCTGCATCTGGGGCATCAAATACGACATCTTGTCCTCCACTGAAATAGTTTGGGTAATTTCCTGGTACAGGTATCTGCTGTTGATCCTGAGTCTGAACATGTGAATACCATTGTTGATTCGAATGGTCATGCTCCCCTGCAATGAATTGGTTAGGATAATTCCCTGCTAGAGATCCCTGCCCTAGATGATGAGAACCAACAAGTGGATACTCTGGTTGAGTCAAAGGGTGCGGCTGTCCCCAATTTGAGAACTGTGGGTCAAGCTGCGAGGCAAACTGTGGGTCGAACTGTGAGTTGAACGGTGGGTTATACCCTGGTACAGATGTCGTCTGTGAATGCATAGTATCAGCATGTTGGGTATTAGCTAGATTCCAATCGAAATTGTGTGATTCCAAAGATTCCAAATTGAATGCTCCTGGGTTATGGCTTGGTACAGATCCATGTCCTAGAAGATGAGTATTACCAAGATGGGTATGATCTGCTTGACTCATAAGGTCCTGCGATTCTTGATAGAATGTGCTTGGCTGAAACCCCGCCAGGTATGACTGCTGTGGATAGTGACTACTACCATGTTGCTGAAGACCTCGTTGTTTCATAAATTCACTTGCTACTCTCGGATTTGGAGTACTAATAAATGGACTATGCACCATCTGCTGCTTGAAAGCATGTCTTCCTGAGACTGCAATTTCAGGTAACATGCCATGAGTTTGTTCCAATGATTTAGGTTTGTTCATCACACTTAACTCTGCCAATGTGTGCCCGCTGTACTCGCGTTCTAGAGCTTCATTATAGGCCTTTTGAATTGATAATGCATGCATCTCTTTAACTGTTCCTGGTTTATATGGCTTGCGACCAACAAAATTTACTTCCGAGTGATCAAATTTTTTTAGTTTCCGATTATGGTCATATTGATAAGAATATTGCCCGATGTCTTTACGGCTCAATGAATGTGTCTTTGCACTACCTACGAATTGTAGAGTATCAATATCAAAAGGTCGATACATTCCATATTCGTATTCTTTCATTATCAGACGAGGAACCGATTTTGAATCTTCACTCTTTCCCTTGCTCCCTCCTGGGTCCATACCTGATGATATTTCTGTGGATAGAAAAATAAAATTCATGAATTTGAAATTTTAAAGATATAATGAACGAAGGATCGACACTTGCCACGCACTGGAATAATGGTAATGATTATTATTATACTTACCAATATAGCTGAAGACCATCAACATGATGGCAGAAGAGCCGAAAAGGAACCACATTTTTGCAGAAGGCAACTGAGGAATTCTCAGACAGGCGCTCGTATATATATGTCAAGACCCGGATATGTACACTTCATAACTTTGTGTTAGTGACATTCTAATGTGTTCTAATCAACTAGCGTCTCACCAGCACTCACGCGATTCTGACAAGAATCATAAAATCTCATATCTGTACTTATCGAGATCAACTACTCTCAGAGTAGTTGTCGTGTCAACAATTAGATATCTGGAACATGAAATTTTCCATGATTTTAAGGAATGATGTTGTAATAGCGATCGTGTTTAATGAAAGAAAAAACTATCTTTTTTTATCAAACAAATTTTACTTTAAAAATTGAAGACAGTACAGTAAGGTGATCTGAAAATGCACTGGGAAAATCTTTCTCTTGAATTTTTTGAATGACACCCGGAAAGCTTGTTGTTGATAGATTAAACAAAAAGTTATTCAAGTATGATTAATTACATTTAGTTTTCATGAGTCTGGACTTTCTCTTATTTCTTGTTTGTTGTGACGGATTAGCCTATTGACCCACATTCAGATCTCAGGTATCGAGGAGATAGCGTCGTTGCTTGGTCGCTGTTCTCACCTTTTTTAATTTTTCTTGCCTTGATAAGGGTGCTGTGTGAACACCGAAACGTTGGTTAATACTTTCCATCCTTTTTTATTGTGATTTGATAATAATAATAATAAAAAATAATAAAAAAGACGAAATAAATAAAAAAGAGAAGGAACAATTTATTATTGTTTTTCGCGATTCTCTCTTAGAATAGAGTTAGGAAGTCACGGTTTTTTCAAAAAAATTTTACTTGTCCAATTTTCAAGAAGAGCGAGGCAATACTTAATCAATGTCAACAAAAATAATCGTTTTAAAAAATTATCATTGTTATTAATAATATTATCTTTGATAAATGCTAGAAAGTTGCGGCTTTTTTCTGGAAGTTTTGACTTTTTGTCGAAATAAAAAAAAGATTATTCATTTTAATATTTATTAATATATGCGTAACGTAGAATTTTCCTTAAGTGGAAAAATGGACTTTGCAATTTCTCAGCGCTAATAATGACTAATTATTATAATAGTAGGTTTTCTTGTCAAATTTTTAACTCTTTTTTTACTTTTCACTTGAAGTGAGTTGAAATTTAATTCAAGAAAGCAAAAGATGTCATTATTGTCTATAGATCTAAAGTTAAGAGTTGTCAATTATGAATCTTCCAAATTGATAAAATTTGGAATGTGATTCATTCAAATGACAGCATTTTTAATTGTGAAACTTAAAACCCGCATAATTTCCAAATTTTAAATTTAAAAAATCAAAGACTCTCCACTTTCAATGAGTTAAAATTCAAAGTTCTACAATTTTGAAAATTGAACAAAGTAGTTGAAAATTTAACCAAGCAACTTAGATTTTCAACCAATAAAAACAAATTTTCAAAAAAAGAGTTATATCCTCAAAAAAAAACAGATTAATTTCCAACCAAATAGTGGAATTTTAATCAAAATAGATGAAATTTAGTTTAATTTTCAATTGGAGAATTAATTTTTAACTAAAAAGATAAAAAATTGTAACAAAATAATATATTTTCTGACCAAAGAAGCAAATCTCTGAAAGTTTTTAACAAACAAACAATTATAAATTTTTCACCTAATAGCTGCATTTCTTAAAAAAATGAAATTTCCTCGAAGAATATTATTTTTCTACCAAAAAATAAGAATTTTCAACCAGATAGTTAAATTTTCAACTAAAAATTATCAATTTTCAAATGAAAAAAATGATTTTTTTACAAAGTAGTTCAAGTTTAAATAAACAATGTCATAGTTGATAATTTAATAGAAAAAGATTTTGACTTTGAATAAAAAATAGTTGAACTTATTAAAAACAAATGAATCTTCAAAAAAATAGTGAAATCCTCTACCAAAAGATATTAATTTTTAACCAAAAATGATGAATTTTCAACCAAGAAGATTAACTTTCAACCAAATAGTCGAATATTTGAACAAAAAAAATTAAAATTCAACAACAAGAATTTGTTTTTATAAAGGTCGCCGCCATTTAATAATTTTTAATATTTAAAAAAATTTTCTCTCGATTTTAAAATAGTGAGAAATTTCTCACCATGACCAAAGAAGATAAAAATATGTTAATTTATTATAAAATTACAGCATTTGAAAAAAATTTCCACAATTTTTGATTGAAAAAAAATCGAAAAAAATGTAAAATACAATTTGTTTTTATTAATTTGGAACAAATTTTAGGGTTCAAGCTTTCATTTTACTCGTTTTTCGAATTATTTCGACTTTTCGTGTTCTGTGCAATTTGAGAAACAGCAAAAAGCTTTGTTTTTAAAAATGTTGACCTTTTTTATTCTCATCACAAGTTCCAAAAAGGTAATAATTTTTTGAAACATCAAGGTTTCCTTAAAACTCGAAAACTCTTAGAATAAAAATTAAAATGCAAAAAAAAAATGTTTAACCAACTACATGGATTTTCAACTAAAAAGATAAATTTTCAACAGAAAAACAAACGAATTTTCAACCAAACAGTTAAATTTTCAACCAAATAAATTAATTTTCAAAAAAAAGATGAAATTTCAACTAATGAGAGAACCATTAATTCGAATTTTTTAATTAATGAAGACTTTTCTGGGATATTCAGCAATATTTTACTTTTTATACAATTCTAATTGTCCTTTTTAACAAATAAAATAATAATAATTATCAACTAAAAAGGGTGAATTTTTAAAAAATAAAATAAATTTTCAGCAAAATAATTAAATTTCAAACCAAAGAGATGAATTTTCTCCTAAAATCATGAATCCTCAACTAAACAAATTAATTGTTAACAATGTAGCTAAAATTTAAATCAAGCACTTCAATTTCCAACCAAAAAAGTCGAATTTTCTACAAAATAGTTGATTCCTCAACAAACCCAGAATAATTGAAAACCAAATATATACACTTTACCCAAATAATTTTAAATTTAGTCAAATTTTCAGATAAAAAAATTAATTTTCAAATAATAAGATAAGAATTTTTGACAAAATAGTATATTTTCCGACTAGAGAAGCAAATCTCCAACGAGAAAAAAGTAGTAGGAAAAGTAGAAAAAGTAGTTCAATTTTTAACCAAGGGGTTGAATTAAAAAAAAAGCGAATTCTTAAGGAAAAATGTAATAATTGATAATATAATTGAAAAAATATTTTTATTTTCAATAAAAAACCATTGGTCTTATAAAAGAGAAACTAATCTTCCAAAAATTAATCTTTTATTGAAAACATTGATTTTTTACAAAACAAAAAGAATTTTTAACCAAATAGTTAAATTTTCAGCTAAAAGAGATCAATTTTTGATCAAAACTTGAACCGTTGAATTTTCAGTTGGAAAAATTAATTTTTAATCTGAAAAAAACAAAAAATTTAAATGCAGTAGTTGAATTCCAACCCAAAGAGATGAATTTTCAACCAAAAATGGAATAGTGACATTTTTAGTTGAAAAATTATCTTTCAACAAACAAAAAAACGATTTTTCAATACAATTTTTAAATTTCTGGCTAAAAGTAGGTACCGAAAAAATTTTGTAAATCAAACTTTTCTATTTTTCACGTTTTTTCTTCCAATAATTCAAACCATTGCACATTAGGTATATATTATTATGATTTATTCCATTAATTTATATAATAATCATTCATTATTATTATTTTTTTAACTGGTTCTCGGAGATGACCTCACATAGTCGCCTCTGGATGCTCCCTTAGAGCTACCATCAATTCAATATTATTATTACCTTTATAAATAATAATAGTATAATTAATTGACCATCAGTCTTTTTCTTTGATTGTTAAATAAAAATGAACTGAAATTATATTAAAATCTTTCGAATTTTGTGAATAACAATTACACAATATAAAAAAATTAAATTTTTGCCAGGAAGATCAATTTTCTACCAAGGGAGACAAATTTTCAACAAAAGACATTAATTTTCAACTAAATGGTTAAAGTTTCAACTAGAGATGAATTTTCAATCAAAAATAAAATATTCAAATTTTCTTTTGACAACATTAATTTTCAATTGAAAAATAAGAAGTTTAAAAACTTGAAACAAATTTTGAAAATTTGAAACAGAATATTGTCGAAAATTATCGCTTGAAGATCCTAAATGTGTACAAATAATTGAAAGCCCACTAATCCCGTATCATTTTAAGATTGTAAAAATTCGTTTCTTCCTTAACTTGATTCAAACAAAGTCATGGTTACGATTTCACATTATGACATTCTCATAGTATTAATAAAGTCAACAATATCACAGCATTGCGTTGTTTTATCAAACTTTTCTATTTTTCACTTTTTTATTTTATTAATTCAAACCATTGACCATTAGGTATATATTATTATTATAAATATTAAAAATATAATTGAATTAACACCAGAGTTTTTCTTTGATTGCTAAATGAAAATAAACTGAAATTCTTATAAAATCACCTGAAAAAGTCGATTATATTCATGAAATATTTCAGTTAGACTCTTTGCAATATAATCACCCAGGTTTAAATCATCAGTAATTTATGGCATCTCGTGAATTTTGTGAATAAAAATTGCACAATATTTGGAACAAACACTTAGAAAGTACGTTTCCTTATCCAGCGTTATCTCCACCAAGGCTTTTTTCATAGAAGAACAAACTAACTTTTACACGCACAAACTCACACACACAAATTTCTTTACTTAAATTCTTAGTCTTGCAATATGAAGAAAGCAAATATTCTCCAGGATTAATAAATTTGAAAAAGTTTAAATACGCGACAAAAAAATACAGAATGATGAAATAACCAAAATAAATAAAATTTAAGTACATGATAATTTGACTGTCAAATAGACATTTCGAAAGAGTTATTGTTATAGCCAGCAATATTGAATCTTTAATCAGCTAGGCCGATTATTTTTCTGGTTAAAATTTATGAATAATCAGTCAAACATGAAATTAATCCTTATTCAATTTCGAGTTTACATCACTAATTGCAATGAAAATGGAATGAAAAAGTACAACATAATTTTTTGTAGCCTTTTTTTTATTATATGATAAACAAAGTTTTTTGAAAAGCGGATATTAGCAGAAATACAGTAGTTCATTTGAAGATATGAGTATTTGAATTATAATGATGTTCCTTTCAAAATTGTATATTAGGACTCGATGTGGATGTCTTGTTTAATTGAAAATATTATTGTTGATGTCGAGGTCTAGAATGCCTACGGGAACTCGGATTCGAATGATGAGAAGAAGATGATTCAAAAGATAGTGAATTCTTCAGCATTCCTGCATCTGGGGGATCAAATACGATATCATGTCCTCCAATGAAAGAGTTCAGGTAATTTCCTGCTGCAGCTACCTGCTGTTGATCCTGAGTATGAACATGTGAATACCCTTGTTGATTCAAAAGGTTATGCTCTCCTACAATGAATTGGTTTGGATAATTTCCAGCTACAAATTCCTGCCCTAGATGATGAGAACCAACAAGTGGATACTCTGGTTGAGTCAAAGGGTGCGGCTGTCCCCAATTTGAGAACTGTGGGTCAAGCTGCGAGGCAAACTGTGGGTCGAGCTGCGAGGCCAACTTTGGGTCAAACCCTGGTACAGATGTCGTCTGCGAATGCATAGTATCAACATGTTGGGTATTAGCTAGATTCCAATCGAAATTGTGTGATTTCAAAGATTCCAAAGTGAAAGCTCCCGGGTTATGGCTTGGTACAGATCCATGTCCTAGAAGATGAGTATTACCAAGATGGGTATGATCTGCTTGACTCATAAGGTTCTGCGATTCTTGATAGAATGTGCTTGGCTGAAACCCTGCTAGGTATGACTGCTGTGGATATTGACTACTACCATGTTGCTGAAGACCTCGTTGTTTCATAAGTCCGCTTGCTACCCTTGTACTTGGAGTACTAATAAATGGACTATGCACCATCTGCTGCTTGAAAGCATGTCTTCCTGAGACTGCAATTTCAGGCAACATGCCATGAGTTTGTTCCAATGATTTAGGTTTGTTCATCACACTTAACTCTGCCAATGTGTTCCCGCTGTACTCGCGTTCTAGAGCTTCATTATGGGCCATTTGAACTGCTATGTCATACTGCTGTTTAACTGATCCTGGTTTAGATGGCTGGCGACCAGCAAACTGTACTTTCTTGTAATCAAATTTTTTTAGTTTCTCTTTCATGTCATATTGATAAGAATACGTCCCGATGACTTTTACATCCATTATATGTGTATTTTCACTACCTATGAATTGTCGAATATCAATATCAAAAGGTCGATACAGTCCATCTCCGTATTCTTTCATTACTATATGCCGTGGCCAGTTTGAACTAACGCTCATTCCGTGGCTCCCTCCTGGGTCCATACCTGATGATATTTCTGTGGAAGAAAAATAAAATTTATGACTTTAAAATTTCAAAGATATAATGAACCAAGGATCGACATTTGACACGTACTGGAATAATAATAATGATTATTATGCTTACCAATATAACGGAAGAACATCAAAATGATGGCAGCTGCACAGAAAAGGGACCCCATTTTTGCAGAAGGCAACTGACGAATTCTCAGACAGGCATCAAAGGGTTAAAGTATTTGTCATGCCAACAATAAAATCTCTGTAAAATAGAATTTTCTCTGATTTTAAGGAATGATGTTGGAATAACGATCGTGTTTAATGAAAGAAAAAATATCATTTATTATTAAACGAATTTTACTTTGTAAATTGAAGACAGTAAAGTAGGGGTGGACCAAAAATGCACTGGGAATTTATTTTTCTTGAATTTTTTGAATGACACCCGGAAAGCTTGTTGTTGATATATAGAATTCCTGAAAATAAAACAAGAATTCAACGATAAAATTTGGAGAACCACCACAAAATGCTCCTATTGCAATTCCTAGAAAACAAAATAAAAAATTTGTTTCTTTGGACAAAAATAAAAAAGAGGAAAGAAAAATGAGAAGGCAACCAACCACATCCCCTTCCTTCTCTTTTTTATTTCTTTCGTCTTTTTTATTTTTAATTATTATCAAATCACAATAAAAAAACATGCAAATTATTTACCAACGTTTCGGTGCTCACACAGCACCCTTATCAAGACAAGAAAATGAAAACAGGTGGGAACAGCGACTAAGCGACAACGCTATCTCCTCCATACCTGAGATCCAAATGTGGGTCAATAGGCTAATCCGTCACAACAAACAAGAAATAGGAGAAAGTCAAGACTCATGAAAACTAAATGTAATTAATTAAACTTGAATAACTTTTGTTCAATCTATCTAAATCAGTTTTTAAATTAATGGAGAACTCATTTTGTTTTTTTAATATAAAGCAATTCCATGAATTCTCTCTTTCTCTCATTACTTTCACTATGCAAAATTTCAACATTATACTTCCTGCCTCGTTCTCGGGATTACACTTGTAGTATCATCTCATGCCGCTCGCGCCACCACAATTCAGGGCTAAAATAAATGATATCGGGGCCCTGCATTTCCCTTCGTCACTGACTTCACTATCTCATTCGTTTCTTTGTGCTCGCGTCAACATCAAATAAGATTTCGTTTTTTGTTTTCTAACCTTCTAATTTTTCATCCAGTAAAATGGGTAATCCGAAAAGATCGAGGAAAAAAGATCGTCATTCGAGACATCGGTCAAAGGAAAGTAGTGATTTGAACCGCTTATTAAAAGAAGTCGAGAGTTCAAAACGCAAAATGAAGAAGCGTGATCGTCGAGATAGATATTTGTCTACTTCATCTTCAGGGTCGTCTCGAAGTTTTTCCAGCCCTAATTCAAAAAGCTACCAAGGTTCAAGGCCTAGAAGTGTAACTAAGTCAAGCTGGAGGAGTCCTGGACGTAGAAAAGAGAATAGAAATTCTCATTCTCGCACACGTTCGCACTCTCGATCTACGTCTCGTTCAGCCTCTCCTGGTTCGAAAAAGCAGTCTGGTAAGTTGATTTAAGCCAACTAAATGAACGGCACAGCTCATTCTTAAGATAAGAGAAGTCCGATCCTTCGACTGGTGAGCCTGCGTCATAAGTACAGAACAAATCCAGATCGAGTATCCTTTTTAGGTTATGCAATCAGATGACTCAGCTCATTCTCAAAAAGATAGAAGGCCGACCCTTAGTCTGGTGAGCCTGTACACAAGTAAAAGATTATTCCAGGTTGTTCATTCTTCTAGGTAACGGAAGCAAGGAGGTCTCAAAGACGGATGGCTCCAGACACAAGGAAAATCTTACGGAAAAAGAGAAAAACACTGATTCCAAAAAACTGGATATCCTTGGGGAAAATCCGTCAACAGTCGACCAAAAAGAGGTTAAGTTGCATCCAGATTTAGTTTCAAGGTGGAAACATTGGCTCACAGCTGGCCTCACTGATCCAGTCAGGGAGGAATTGTTGAAAAAATATCCTAGGAACTGCTTACTGGAACCTCCTCAGTTAAATCCGGAAGTAAAACTTCCTATGAATGACGTTGCTAAAAAACGCGACGATCATTTTCAAGACATCCAACGCTTAGCTGGTTCTGCGTTGTCGGCTATAGGTCCGGCTATTTCCAATTTGCTAGCAGAAGAGGAACTAAACCCCTTAAATCAGTTGGAAATGCTCGCAGATGCGGGAAAACTTATTACCGAATTACATCACTCAGTTTCAAAAGCGAGAAGAGCTTTTATTACTCCAAGATATTCGAAATCAGTCAAAGAATTGTTGGACTCGTCGTCAGATAATCAGGCCTTTCTTTTTGGAGATAAATTGACTGAAAAAGTTAATGAGGTCAATTCGCTTGAGAAGGTAAGCAAGGACATGAAACCTTCTTTTGGACCAAAGAATTCATTACCAAAATCTTCTGGTAATTTAAACATCAGGAGCTCTTCGACGAGGAATTTCGAGACGTCGCGATCGAGCAACAGGTTCACGTCTCGAACGAATCCCGCCAATTTCAAGGTAACCAACAAGGGAACAGCGTCCTCGTATGAGACGTCATCACAGCAACGTCAGCAAGCTCCGACAAATTCAACCAGATATCCGAAGTAGACCAACCGACAGAGACGATAGAGGTACGTAGGGCTGGCAGGCTGCAGAGGTTTCTTGGAAAGTGGAAAGAAATCACTAGTGATACATTTGTTCTAAATTGTATAAAGGGCCTGAAGATTCCTTTTACTCAATTACCAAAACAATCGTCTTTACCTAATAGTCGAAATTGGTCACATGAGGAGACCGTGGCTTTGAGGTTAGAAATTGATAAACTTTTAGAAATAGGGGCTATTAATACTTGTCAATCAGTGGATGGTGAATTTATATCACCTTATTTCCTAGTGAACAAACCGGATAATTCTAAACGCTTTATATTCAACTTACAGAAGTTAAATAATTTCAGTCAGGTACCTCATTTCAAAATCGAGGACCTTCGTACAGCTTTTAAATTAATAGAAAAAGATTGTTTCATGTGTCACTTAGATCCAAAAGATGGTTTCCTCCATGTACCAATCGACAAAGTTACACAAAGTTTCTGAGGTTCGTCTTTAACGGGGATTCATACGAATTTTCATGTTTACCATTTGGCTTGAATATCAGCCCCTTTATCTTTACAAAAATCTTGAAGCCGCTGGTCAGTTATCTGAGAGAAAGAGGCCTATCTTCGGTGTTATATCTAGATGATTTTCTTATTTTAGCAAACTCTTTTGACGGTTGTTTGAAAATGTAGAAACTACCATAGATTTTTTGAAATCACTAGGTTTTTTGATTAACTATGACAAAAGTCATTTAGAGCCCTCACAGGTATGTCCGTATTTAGGTTTTATATTGAATTCAAAATGTTTATCGGTAGAGCTTCCACCAGAGAAGCGCGAAGATTTATGCTCTCTGATAAAAAAGTTCAGGAAAAAACGGGCATGCACCATCAGAGACTTCGCCCAGTTAATAGGACGATTAGTGGCAAGTTGTCCAGGACTAGCCTATGGTATGGTTCACACGAAAAGTTTAGAAAGAGCTACATTTCTCGCAATTACTTTGCCCGAAGGTAATTATAATGATCAAATGACAGTGTCACCTTCTGTGCTTCCAGACTTAGATTGGTGGAAAAATATTTTACCAACAACGTATAACCCAATAAGACAATCTTCCTTCGTCAAGGAAATTTATTCAGACGCGTCTAAAAGTGGTTGGGGAGCGTCGTGTGACAATGAGTCAGTTCACGGCTTCTGGAATGAAGAAGACTGTTTACGGCATAACAATAGATGTCTTGGTGGCTTCTCTAACAGATTCAACCATAAAACAGTACAATAGTGTCTTGAAAAATTGGTGGACCTATTGTAGCGAAAAGAATCTCAATGTCTTCGATCAAGATACAAATGTGATTTTAAGCTTTCTTACCGAGAGATTCAACGGTCGAGCCTCTTATAGTACCTTAAACACGACTAGGTCTGCGATATCCCTTATTTCTGACAATAGGATTTCTGATTGCGTAATGGAACGTTTTTTCAGGGGAATCTATAAACTTAAACCATCTCGACCTAAGTATGCTAGAACCTGGAATGTGTCTCCAGTTTTAGACAAAATTTCGAAACGGTTTCCACTTGATAAACTGAATCTACAGAAACTTACTGAGAAACTTGCAATACTCCTAGCTTTAGGTACAGGTCATCGAGTTCAGACCCTTTCACTCATTCCGTTAGATACAATTGTATTCTCAGCTTCCGAAGTCGAAATTAAGATCGAAGCTCTCATAAAGACGTCTAGGGCTGGATCGTATCAGCCTTGTCTAGTGCTACCATACTTTCATGAGAAACCAGAACTATGTGCAGCTTCGACCTTAAAACATTATTTAGAAAGAACAAGCGCATTAAGAGGTAATGCGAGTACGCTTTTTATTGGCTTAAAAAAGCCTCGTAGTGCAGTAGGTGCGCAAACTTTAAGCCGTTGGATTGAAAATGTTCTATTTATATGCGGCGTTGATAAACAGTTCACGGCTCATAGCGCTAGACACGCATTCACCTCTTTAGCTTTTAAGAAAGGTTTAGACTTGAGAGTCATAAAAAACTCTGCGGGATGGTCAGAAAGATCCTCTGCTTTTGCAAAATTTTATAATAGACCAATTATCAACTTTGGAAAATTGTCAGCTCTGGAAGTCTACAAGTCTAATCCCGAGAACGAGGCAGGAAGTATAATTAACCGATTAAATGAAATTACCTGTAAGTGAAGTTCAATCGTAATTATACGACTGCCTCGTTCGAAGGGATTACACCCCTCACATACTTCAATTTTTTCCTTTCCCTCCCAAGCACAGAAACAAAATTCCGTGGACAATTTTCCCCCGCATCTCTAAACTTAATGAGACAGTGAAGTCAGTGACAAAATTTTTGTTCTTAAAAATTAATTATTGAACTTAAAAATGAAGTATTCCGTTTAAAGTGCATATTTTTCGTTTAAATTCAACTCTCTTTCATTTATTATTGAAATATTAAAAATCTCTTTTGGTTAAAATATCAAAAATTCAATTTTTGGTTGAAAATTCATCTTTTTTGGTTCAAAGTTATTCATACTACTTTGTTAAAAAGTAAGCTTCTTGGTTGCAGATTCGCTACTATAATTGGAAACTCATCCCAATGGCTGAAAATGCAACTATTCTATTGAAAATTTCGCTTTTTTGATTACAAATTAATTTTTTTCAAAGAAAATTTAACTATTCCATTTTTGGTAGAAAATGTGTTCTCTTTAAGTTGAAGAGTCACTTTTTTGTAGCGAATTGAACTATATTGTAGGAAATTCAATTTTTCTATCTGAAAATTTCACCAGTCCACTTTTGATTGAAAAATTCAACAATTTTGTTGCAAATTCTCTTTCTTTTAGTATAAATTTTGCCTTTTTTATTTATAATTTTGAACATTTAGTTGTAAATCTATGTATTTTGTTTAAAATTTGTCTTTTTAGTAGAAACTTAATCCTTCTTGTATGAAAACTTATCTTTTTCTTGAAATTTGAACTATTCCACGTTTTCGTACAATTTTTTTTTTGGTTGCAAATTTCTTTCTTTCTGAGAAAATTTAACTATATTTCATTGAAAAATATTTGTTTTCAAATTAATTTTTGAACTCAAAAGTTAAGTATTTCATTTGAAGTTTTGTCTTTTTTGTTTAAATTCAACTGGTTTCTTCTTTAATATTGAAATATTTAAAATCTTTTTTGGTTGTAAACCATTGTCTACGAAAGCATACTCATTTTTCTTGTTAGTCTTTAAACAAGTTCTTCTTTTACAATTTTAGGATTTTTTGCTCTCACTTGAAATTTCTTCAAATATCAAAACTGCGAACTTTCTATTTTTTCAAATCTCCCAAAACTTGTCAAAAAGAAATGTATCTTCCACAAAATAGTTCGATCCTAAATCAAAATGAAATAATTGTTAACGAAACAGGTGAATTTTTAACAAATAACATGATTTTTCAACAAAATAATTAAATTTAAAACCAAAGAGATGAATTTTCTTCGGAAATCATGAATTTTCAAGCAAAAAAATTAATTGTTAACAATGTTGATTCCTTAACAAAACCAGAATAATTTAAAACCAGATACTTACACCTTTACAACAAGATGGTGAAATTTAGTCAAATTTTTTGTTAAAAAAATCAATTTTAAAACAAAAAGATAAGAATTTTTGACAAAATAGTACATTTTCTGGCAAGAGAAGCGAATCCCTAACGAGAAAAAAGGATTTTTTTAACAAAGTAGTTCAATTTTCAACCAACTAATCGAATTTTCAAGAAAAAAATATAATTTTTTCACGTTATGGTGGAATTGCCCCAAAAAACTCAGTTTCCTTAAAGAGAATTAATTTTCCACCAAAAGAAAAAAAGAATTTTCAACCAGATAGTTAAAATTTCAACAAAAAATGATCAATTTTCAATTAAAAAAAGGATTTGCTTACAAAGTGACTCAACTTTAAACCAAGGGGTTGAATTTGACAAAAAAAATAATTCTTAAGGAGAAATGTAATGCTTGATGGTTTAATAAAAAAGTATTTTTACTTTAAATAAAGAACAGTTGAACTTATAAATAAAATGAATCTCCAACAAAGTAGTTGAATCCTCAATCAAAATATATTGATTTTCAACCAAGAAGTTGAATTTTCCTACAAAAAATTAATTTTTCATGAAAATCATTAATTTTTTACATAAAAAAAGAATCTTTAACCGAATTGTTAAATTTTCAGCTGAAAGAGATCAATTTTTCATAAAAACTGGAATATTTGAATTTTCACTTGGAAAAATTAGTTTTTAATCTGAAAACAACAAAAAAGTAATACAATAGTTGAATTCGAACCCAAAGAGATGAATTTTCAGCCAAAAATGGAATAGTTAAAATTTCAGTTGAAAATGATCTCTTAACAAAAAAAAAACGCTCTTTCAATAAAATTCTTACATTTTTGGCTGAAAGTATGAATTTCCATCTAAAATCATGAATCTAGAATAAAAAGATTAGAGTTTAAACGAGACAGTTGAACTTCCAATAAATACTTGAACTTCCCAGCATTTCCAAAGATTCCAAGGGACTTCAAGTTACATTTTCATTTGAAAAAAAATTAATTTTCGATTGAGAAATAAGAAGTTTTAACTAGCGAAAGAAATTTTAAAAATCAAAAACAGAACGTCGTCGAAAAGTATCGCTTGAAAACCATCAATGTTTCAAAATAATTTAGAGCCCATTGACCCAGTATCATTCTAATATTTTAAAAATTACTTTCTTCCTTAACTTTGTTCAAACAACGAGAAGGTAATGTTTTCAAATTGTAGATAGACAACGTCACTGATAGGATTTCACATTATGAGATTCTTATTGGGTTAACAGAGTCAACAATATCACACCACCGCGTTGTTTATTAAATTTTTCTATTTTTCACTTCTTCATTTTATTAATTCAAACCATTGTACATTAGGTATATATGTGTAGAATTTGTTTTAATAATTTACATAATAATTATTCATTATTATTATTTTTTTAACTTGTTCTCGGAGATGACCTCACACAGTCGCCTCTGGATGCATTCTTAGAGCTACCATCAATTCATTATCATTATTGTTATTATCTACCTAAATAATAATAATATAATTAATTGATCATCATTCATAAAACATTTATTTCACCCAGCTTTAAATCATCAGTAATTTATGGCATCTTTTGAATTTTGTGAATAACATTTGCACAATATTTGGAACAAACACTCAAAAAGTACGTTTCTTTATCCATCGTTATCTCCGGCAAGGCTTTTTTCATAGAAGAACAAACTAACTTTTACACACAAAAACACACACACAAAAATTTCTTTACTTAAATTCTTATTCTTGCAATATGAAGAAAGCAAATATTTTCCAGAAATAATAAATTTGAAGAAGTTTAAATGCGCGACAAAAAAATACTGAATGATGAAATAACCATAATCAATAAAATTCAAGTACATGATAATTTGACTGCGCAACAGACATTTCTAAAGAGTTATTGTTATAGCCAGCAATATTGATTTTTTAATCAGCTAGGCCGATTATTTTTCTGGTTAAAATTTATGAATAATTAGTCAAACATGAAATTTATCGTTATTAAATTTCGAGTTTACATGACTAATTACGATGAAAAAGGAATGAAAAAGTACAACATAATTTTTTATAGCCTGTTTTTTATTATATGATAAACAATTTTTTTTGAAAAGCAGATATTAGCAGCAATACAATAGTTAATTTTAAGACACGAGTGTTGTAATTATAATGATTTTTCTTTAGAAACTGTATATTAGGACTCAATATGGATGATCTTTTTTATTTAAAATATTATTTTTGATTGTGAGATCCATAATGCCTATGGGAACTCGGATAATGTCCATGTCCAGATGGTGGAAAAGATAGACTATTCTGCGGCATTCCTGCATCTGGGGGGTCAAATATGACATCTTGTTCACCAATGAAATTGTTTGGGTAATTTCCTGATGCAGATGAATACTGTTGATCCTGAGTATGAACGTGTGAATACCCTTGTTCATTCGAATGGTCATGCTCCCCTGCAATGAATTGGTTTGGATAATTCCCAGCTACTGATCCCTGCCCTAGATGATGAGAACCAACAAGTGGATGGTCTGGTTGACTCAAAAGGTGCGGCTGTCCCCAATTTGATACCTGCGAGTTGAGCTGTGAGTTGAACTGTGGGTTGAACTGTGAGTTGAACTGTGAGTCAAACTGTGGGTTATACCCTGGTACAGGTGCCGTCTGTGAATGCATAGTATCAACATATTGGGTATTAGCTAGTTTTCTCCAATCGAAAGGTTGTGATTCCAAAGATTCCATAGTGAAAGCTCCTGGGTTATTACTTGGTACAGATCCATGTCCTAGAAGATGAGTATTACCAAGATGGGTATGATCTGCTGCACTCATAAGGTTGTGCGGTTCTTGATAGAATGTGCTTGGCTCAAATCCTGCTAGGTATGACTGCTGTGCATGCTGAGTACTACCATGTTGCTGAAAACCTCGTTGTTTCATTTGTTCTCTTGCTACCCTCACATTTGGAGTACTCACAAATGGGCTATGCACCATCTGCTGCTTTCTGCTAGCTTTATCTATTCCTGGGATTGAAATTCCAGGTGCCCCGGCATTAGTTTGTTCCAACGTATTATGTTTGTACATCTCAGTTAAATCTGCCAATGTGTACGCGCCCTGCTCGCGTTCTAGAGCTTGATTATGGGCCTGTTGAATTAACATTGCATGCTGATGTATAGGTGATCCTTCTTTATATGGCTTGCGACCAACAAAATTAACTGCGAAGTGATCAAATTTTTTCAGTCTCCGACCCAAGTCATATTGATAAGAATATATCCCGATTTCTTGTGGACTCAATGAATCTGTCTTTGCATCACCCACGAATTGTTGAGTAACAGGATTAAAAGGTCGATACCGTCCATCTCCTGCATCTAGCATCATCATATACAGTGGCGGTTTTGAAGTTACACTCTTTCCCTTGCTCCCTCCTGGTTCCATACCTGATGATATTTCTGTGAAAATAGAAATAAAATTCATGAATTAAAAATTTTAATGATATCATGAAGGAAGAATCGACATTTGCCACGTACTGGAATAATAATAAAGATTATTATACTTACCAATATAACGGAAGAACATCAAAATGATGGCAGAAGTACAGAGAAGGGCCCTCATTTTTGCAGAAGGCAACTGAAGAATTCTCAGGCAGGCCCTTGTATATATATGTCAAGTCCAGGATATGTACACTTAATGAGTTTGTGTTAGTGATATTCTAATGCGTTCTAATCAACTAGCGTCTCAATAGCACTGACGCGATTCTCAAACGAATCATACAATCTCGTATCTGTGCTAATGAGGTCACCATCCTTAAAGTATTTGTCATGCCAATAATTAGATATCTGGAACATGAAATTTTCCATAATTTTAAGGAATGATGTTGTAATATCGATCGTGTTTAATGAAAGAAAAAATATCATTTTTTATCAAACAAATTTTACTTTGAAAATTGAAGAAAGTACAGTAGGGGTGGTCCAAAAATGCACTGGAAATTTCTGTTTCTTGAATTTTTATGAATGACACCCGGAAATTTTGTTCGCGTCAACAAAAATATGAATCCATTTTTTTTCAAAGGAAGAATGATGTCTAGTGTTGAAGCGACCTCCATGAAGCTTGAGACGTATTTCCATAAGAAGAAAGTACGTTTTCGTGAATTTTAATCAGAATCCTCAATTGCGGTTTTGTCTGAAATTTGCAACTTTCTGTCCACTTTTTATTTTTATTAAGTTGATATTTATCATAGTTTAGCAAAAATGATTGTGTAGAGAGATTATTATTCTCTATAAATATCTTATTTTTGGTAAGTGTTAGTTGCGGTTTTTTTCTGGAAATTTTGAGTTTTTGTCGAAATGAAATAAAAATTATGCAATTTGATATTTATTAATATATGCATGAAGGAAAATTTTCCTTAATGTTTACAATTCACGTCAAACACAAATAAAGTGTAATAAGAAAATTTTTAGATTCAAGAAAATTATAACAAATTTATTCCTCTTTTTACAAAACTAATTTTGGTCTATCCTCAGAATTAGAAACTAATATTATTTTCATTATTATTTGGAATGTAATATTTTATTCATATTTTATGGTTGATAAAATGCGAGTGAAATAAATGTTTTTTTTTTTTTTCTTTTTGAATATCACCCCCATAAATCTGTTTTATAGAGTGCCAAAAAAGCCCATTAGGTTAACTTCTAAAATGTATGTAATTAATTTGTTTTTAATATGTAATTCAGTTTTGAAGATGTACAATGTAAAATTCTGCTTTTTCAAGATTTTTATTTGAAAATTCTTCAATTTTTGAGATTTTCAATTGAAGATTCTGGAATATTCAATTTCTATCATCCATTTTTCTTAAGTATTTAAAAAAATATGTAGTTCAGTTTTGAAGATTTGTAATAAAAATTCTCTTGGATTTTAAACATTCGCAATTCGAAACTCTTCAATTTTGAAGATTTACAATTGAAAGCTGTTTTATTTTGAAAGATGTATAAATAAGAATTCTTAAATTATTATGACTTCGAAGATCAAAAGTCAAAAGTTTTGAATTTCAAATCTTCCAAACTAATGAAATTTCAAATGTAAAGCATCAAGATTGCAGAATTTTCAATCGTAAAACATAACAATTTTATAATTTTCAAATGTAAATGTTTTAAATGAAAATGAAATGAAATTCGAAAATTTTGAATTTACTTATTTTTTTGTAAATAAAAGAAGAATTCTACTATAAAGATGACTTTTCAACAGAATACTTGAATTTTCTACAAATAATCAAATTTTCAACAAAATAATTTAATTTTTCACCCAAAAATTTCCATTCTCAACAAAAAAGTGTAATAATTAATATTTCAACTAGAAAAATCAAATTTCAATAAAAAAATGGAATTTTAAAACCAAATAGACGAATTCTCAACAAATAAAGACTTTTCACGGACGAAAGAAAATTTTACCTAAATTTTCGAACCTTCAAGCCAAAAGACGAATTTTCTCTACAAAAATTGAATTGGCAAACAAAAAATATGAACTTTTAAATTAAAAAGACACATTTTCAGAAAAAATATTTTTCATCCAAAAAAGATTTCAGTTGAAATTTTCAAAGAGAAATGACAAAGTTTCTACCAAATAATAAAATTTATAACTAAACAGATAATCTTCAGGAGAAAGTTTTTGCGAATTTGCAAAAAATAACATTATTGGCTACTGAAAAAAAATCCAAAGTACATGATTTGACAACATTCTTCATTTTTTTACCAAATACTGAAATTCACAACTAATAAAGATACATTTTGAACTAAAAATCAAATAGTTTAATTTTCAACCAAGAAGATTACATTTCCATCAAGAAGGATAAATTTGCAACAAAAAATGGAACAGTTAGATTTCCAGTTAAGAAATTCAATTCTGAAAAAGAAATAAATAGAAAGATAATTTTTCAAGCAAGAAGCTTTTCTGCCAGAAAATAAATTTTTCAATAACATTCATCAATTCTCAACCAAATAATGGTATTTTCAACTGAAAAATTGATTTTTAAAGAAATTTTCAACAGATTCCAGAGCGTTTGGAAAAATGTCGAAAAATCTGGAATATGTTAAGGAAATTTCTTTAATTTAGAAAGATTTTTTCAAATTTTGAGAGAAATCGGAGTCAGTGTAAAATATAATTAGGAATTTTAGAAGTTTTGAGGAGATGACAAATATTTCAAAACCTTGAAAGGTTTCTGAAAATTTGTAAAATATTTTCAAGTTTCTTCCACACTAATCAAGTTAAAGTTTGAGAGATATTCACAAGTTTTGAAAAGATCCAAACTTAGTTTAAAACTTTTAAATAAAAAACTAAATTCAGATTTTTGAAGATTTTGAAATGAAATTTGGAAACTTTTTTTAGATTTTTAAATGTTTAAAAAAACCCAAGAATTATTATGTTTTCTGAGAAAATTTAAAACTATTTTTGATTTTGAAAAAATTAATATTCAGAGCAAAATTAAAAAAGATTGTAAACAGAATGTTTGAAAATTTCAAACACAAAATTTATACGCTTTTTAAGCATTTTGCAGGATTTTCAAAAAATTGTAGGACGAATTTGAGTTGCTTGAAATTTTTCGAAAATTCAACAATCTTCTACTGCTTTGTTGAGAATTCGTCCTTTTGTCTTAAAAATTCAACAACTCAATTGTAATTTTTTTCTTCCTTGACTTATAAATATATTTTGTTTGTAAATTCAATTATTTTGTCATTCATCATTTTGATTTGAAAATTCATCTCTTCCTGTAAAATTTTAATCTTTTAGTTAAAAATGCAAGTGTCTGGCTAACAATTAATCTGTTTCGATTGAAAATTAACTTTATGATAAAAATTCAATTGTTTTGAAAAAATTCGTATTTTTGGCTTAAAAATTCAACAATTCAGTAGAAAATTCAACTATTTGGTTAAAAATGTATGTATTTCGTTGTAAACTCTACTCATTGGTTAAAAATTTACTTTTTTGTTGATAATTTAACTGTTTTGTAGAAAATTCACCATTTCGGCTTGAAAATTCAACAATTTGATTTAAAAATTTTTTTTTTCGTCTGTCAAATCCAACTGTTGCTTATTTCAAATTAAAACTTCTTTCGTTGAAAGTTGAACTGCTTTCTCAAAAGTTTATTTTTTTTTTCTTTAAGATTCGTAATTTTATTTGGAAATTCGTATTTCTCAAGTGGAAATTCAACTATTACATTTTTGGTTAAAATTGATCTTTTTAGTATAAAAATGCAATTATTTAATTTAAAAAATTTTGAAACGAAACAAATATAAACTAAAAATTATTCAAGTTTTCTGGTATTTTCGGGTAGAAAATTAATCTTCTTGGTTGAATATTCAACTATTTGATTGAAGACGTATGTATTTTTTTAGGAAATCATCTTCTTAAAAGAAGCTATGATTCAATAAATATACGTATTATTATTCTATTTTTCACCTTGAATTACAAACTGCGTAATTTGTGATATGGATGTTTGTTAACTTACATTAATCATTACCCAACAATAATAAATACAATAATAAATTGTTTGAACCACTATTTTTGCTAACTTGCATTATTTATTACTTTACTACCTAAAAAACGGTATAATCTTGGAAATTCAATTCAAATAAAGAAAAAGTAAAGTTTCAGTATAAAAATAATAACCAATATCCAATTACATAAACCTCAAGTAAATAATCACTTTATGTTACTCAATAGAAAAAAAAAATTCAATTTAATCTTTATTTAATTCAAAGTTTTTAAAAAAATTAATCGACCAATAATTTATTAAACTGTTTACAACATAAGAGGCATATAACTATTATTTTCATTGAAACATTCAAATAATTTGTACTTGATATTTTTCTGAAAATTTGAATTAATAATAACCTTTTAGACTAATTCCATATAACAGTGAAAAATATGTAAAATGTTCATGTAATATTGAAAGCAGAATTCTGATACTTATTTCACAACATCAAAAAATTTACAAAAATTATACAATCAGCCAATTATCGATTAATCTGTTGACAACATAAAAAGCATTCAACTATGATTTGCATTCAGGCATTCAAACAATTTTTACTTTACATTTTTTTTTTCAATTTTCACTTTAATTTCTGAGAATTTGATTTATCAGTAACCTTCTGTAGTAATTTTAGAAAAAATTAAAACATATATACATATAATTTTGAAAATTAAATTTAAATAGTTATTTCACAACATCACAAACATTGGCGGAAATTACGTAATTGGAATGGAGGTATTTTAAATGTTAATTAACTGTTATCGTACGAATTATAGCTAGTATTCATTTATATAAACTTAAAGCAAATAAGAAATTTATTCACTTACTTGAAACAGATTGAAATTCAATCTTTATGTAATTCAATATTGTGAAAAGAATTAATCAGATAATAATTAATCCATCAGTTTAAAAAATAAGAAGCATTAAACTATGACTTTCATTAAAACATTAAATTAATCTTTACAATACATTTTTTTTTTAATCTGTACTTTCATTTCTAAAAATTTAATTTATTCGTCACATTTAACACTAATTTCAGAAAGAATAAAACATATTTACATATATATTTGAAAACTAAATTGAGATACTCATTTTACAAAATCCAGCACATTAAAAAAATTATTCAATTTTAATAAGAGTATTTTAAATATAAATAAACTTTTATTGTACAAATTATATCCAATATCTAATTACATAACCTCCAAGTAAATAATCAATTCATGTTACTTAATTTAGAAAATTTTTAAAGAAACCTTTATTCAATTTAATATTGTGAAAAAAATAATTCAGTTAATAATTAATTAATCAGTTTACAGAATAAGAAGCATTCAACTATGATTTTTATTAAAACTTTCAAATAATTTTTACTTCACCTAATTTTTTTCCTAACTTTCAGTTCTGAAAATTCAATTTCTTAATAACCTTCCAAACAAATTCCAGAAAATGTAAGTTCTAATAGAATCAATTGATAATAAATTAATTAATCAGTTCATAATATAAAAAGCATTACACAATTATTTTCATTGAAGCATTGAAATTCTTTTTACATCATATATTCTCCTTCAGACTTGAAATTTCATTTCTATAGGTACATTCATTTAAAGAATAATAGCCCATATTCAATTAAACAACATTCAAGTAAGTTAATTTAAACCAACTAAATGGACGGCACAGCCCATTCTTAAGATGAGAGAAGTCCGATCCTTCGACTGGTGAGCCTGTGTCATGAGTACAGGACAAATCCAGATCGAATGTAATGGAAACGAGGATGATCTTACGGAAAAAGAGAAAAACACCGATTCCAAAAAACTGGATATCCCTGGGGAAAATCCGTCAACAGTCAACCGAAAAGAGGTTAAGTTGCATCCAGATGTAGTTTCAAGGTGGAAACATTGGCTCACAGCTGGCCTCACTGATCAAGTCATGGAGGATTTGTTGAAAAAATATCCCAGGAAGGGTGACTGCTTACTAGAACCTCCTCAGTTGAATCCGGAAGTAAAGCTTCCTATGAATGACGTTGCTAAAAAACGCGACGAACATTTTCAAGACATCCAACGCTTAGCTGGATCTGCATTGTCGGCTATAGGTCTGGCTATTTCCAATTTGCTGGGAGAAGAGGAACTTAACCCCTTAAATCAGTTGAAAATGCTCGCAGATGCGGGAAAACTCATTACCGAATTACATCACTCAGTTTCAAAAGCGAGAAGAGCTCTTATTACTCCAAGATATTCGGCATCAGTCAAAGAATATTTGGACTCGCCGTCAGATAATCAGGCCTTTCTTTTTTGGAGATAAATTGACTGAAAATGTTAATGAAGTTAAATCGCTTGAGAAGGTAAGCAAGGAGATGAAACCTTCTTTTGGACCAAAGAGTTCATTACCAAAATCTTCTGGTAATTTAAACATCAGGAGCTCTTCGACGAGGAATTTCGAGACATCGCGATCGAGCAACGACAGAGACGATAGAGGTACGTAGGGCTGGCAGGCTGCAGAGGTTTCTTGGAAAGTGTAAAGAAATCAATAGCGATAAATTTGTTTTAAATTGTATGAAGAGCCTGAAGATTCCTTTTACTCAATTACCAAAACAATCGTCTTTACCTAGTAGTCGAAATTGGTCACATGAGGAGACCGTGGCTTTGAGGTTAGAAATTGATGAACTTTTAGAAATAGGGGCTATTAATACTTGTCAATCAGTGGATGGTGAATTTATATCACCTTATTTTCTAGTCAATAAACCGGATAATTCTAAACGCTTTATATTTAACTTACAGAAGTTAAATAATTTCATTCAGGTACCACATTTCAAAATTGAGGACCTTCGTACGGCTTTTAAATTAATAGAAAAAGATTGTTCCATGTGTCACTTAGATCCAAAAGATTGTTTTCTCCATGTACCAGTCGACAAAAGTTACACGAAGTTTCTGAGGTTCGTTTTGAACAGGGTTTTATACGAATTTTCATGCTTACCATTTGGCTTGAATATCAGCCCGTTTGTCTTTACTAAAATCTTGAAACCGGTGGTCAGTTATCTGAGAGAAGGAGTCCTATCTTCGACGTTATATCTAGATGATTCTCTAATTTCAGCAAACTCTTTTGACGGTTGTTTAAAAAATGTAGAAACTACCATAGATTTTTTGAAATCACTAGGTTTTTTGATTAACTATGATAAAAGTCATTTAGAGCCCTCACAGGTATGTCCGTATTTAGGTTTTATATTGAATTCAAAATGTTTATTGGTAGAGCTTCCACCAGAGAAGCGCGAAGATTTATGCTCTCTGATAAAAAAGTTCAGGAAAAAACGGGCATGCACTATCAGAGACTTCGCCCAGTTAATAGGACGATTAGTGGCAAGTTGTCCAGGAGTAGCCTATGGTATGGTTCACACGAAAAGTTTAGAAAGAGCTACATTTCTCGCAATTACTTTGCCCGAAGGTAATTATGATGATCAAATGACAGTGTCACCTTCTGTGCTTCCAGACTTAGATTGGTGGAAAAATATTTTACCAACAACGTATAACCCAATAAGACAATCTTCCTTCGTCAAGGAAATTGATTCAGGCGCATCTAAAAGTGGTTGGGGAGCCTCGTGTGACAATGAGTCAGTTCACGGCTTCTGGAATGAAGAAGACTGTTTACGGCATAACAATAGATGTCTTGGTGGCTTCTCTAACAGATTCAACCATAAAACAGTACAATAGTGTCTTGAAAAATTGGTGGACCTATTGTAGCGAAAAGAATCTCAATGTCTTCGATCAAGATACAAATGTGATTTTAAGCTTCCTTACCGAGAGATTCAACGGTGGAGCCTCTTATAGTACCTTAAACACGACTAGGTCTGCGATATCCCTTATTTCTGACAATAGAATTTCTGATTGCGTAATGGAACGTTTTTTCAGGGGAATCTATAAACTTAAACCATCTCGACCTAAGTATGCTAGAACCTGGAATGTGTCTCCAGTTTTAGACAAAATTTCGAAACGGTTTCCACTTGATAAACTGAATCTACAGAAACTTACTGAGAAACTTGCAATACTCCTAGCTTTAGGTACAGGTCATCGAGTTCAGACCCTTTCACTCATTCCGTTAGATACAATTGTATTCTCAGCTTCCGAAGTCGAAATTAAGATCGAAGCTCTCATAAAGACGTCTAGGGCTGGATCGTATCAGCCTTGTCTAGTGCTACCATACTTTCATGAGAAACCAGAACTATGTGCAGCTTCGACCTTAAAACATTATTTAGAAAGAACAAGCGCATTAAGAGGTAATGCGAGTACGCTTTTTATTGGCTTAAAAAAGCCTCATGGTGCAGTAGGTGCGCAAACTTTAAGCCGTTGAATTAAAAATGTTCTATTTATATGCGGCGTTGATAAACAATTCCCGGCTCATAGCACTAGACACGCATCCACCTCTTTAGCTTTTAAGGAAGGTTTAGACCTAAGAGTCATAAAAAACTCTGCGGGATGGTCAGAAAGATAATCTGCCTTTGCAAAATTTTATAATAGACCAATCATCGAGTCTGATACCTTCTTGACATCAGTTATGAGTTCCTAGATTAGTTTTGTACGTGTTACTTATTTCTGATAAAATAAAATCAACTTTAGAAAATTGTCAGCTCTGAAAGTCTACAAGTGTAAGTGAAGTTCAATCGTAATTATACGACTGCCTCGTTCGAAGGGATTACACCCCTCCCATACTTCAATTTTTTCCTTTCCCTCCCAAGCACGGAAACAAAATTCCGTGGACAATTTTCCCACGCATCTCTAAACTTAATGAGATAGTGAAGTCGGTGACAAAGGGAAATGCAGGGCCCCGATATCATTTATTTTAGCCCTGAATTGTGGTGGCGCGAGCGGCATGAGGTGATACTACAAGTGTAATCCCTTCGAACGAGGCAGTCGTATAATTACGATTGAACTTCACTTACAGGTAAGTTCATTTAATCGGTTAATTATTAGAGCTAAGAAATCGCAAACATCCATTATTTAACTTGTGGGGTTTTTTGGAACCCTATAAAACAGACTAATGGGCGTGATATTCAGAAAGTAATATCTCACTCGTATTTTATAAACCATAAAATATGAATAAAATCTTACATTCCAAATAATAATAAAAATAATATTGGTTTCTAATTCTTGAGGATAGACCAAAGTCTTCAAACAATCATTTTTGCTAAACTAGAATAAATGTCAACTTACTCAAAATAAAAAGTAGACAGAAAGTTGCAAATTTTAGACAAAATCGCAATTCCTAGCATTATTCACGGATAATATTATAGATAGCAATGATATTGAAATAATTATTTTTGTTAAGATTGGTTAGAGATTACCTCGCTCTTCTTAAAAACTGGACATAAATTAAAAATTTTTTGAAAAAACCGCGACTTCCTAACTCTATTCTGAGAGAAAATTGCTAAAAACAATAATAAATAGTTTGAACAATTTACGTAAAATCTAAATATCAGTATACAGTAGTATGTCATGTATCAGGAACAATTTCCCTTACGAATCACCAAAAAAGGAAGTCATAATTAGCGCCAAAATGTCACAAAAACTATGCTCCACTTGTGGGTTTTTTTAGGACTCTATAGAACAGACTCATGGGGATGATATTTGGAGAGTAATATGCTATTCATATTCTGTGGCTGATTGTGGAGACAAATGTTGAATTTCAATTCGATCCAGCTATTGAAAGTAAAATTTGATTGATAAGAAAGAATAATCTTGCTTTTATTAAACACGATTAATATCATAACATCATTCCTTAAAATCATGGAAAATTTCATGTTCCAGATATCTAATTGCTTACACGACAACTACTCTGAGAATAGTTGATCTCGATAAGAACAGATATGAGATTTTATAATTCTTTTCAGAATCGCGTGAGTATGAGTGAGACGCTAGTTGATTAGAACACATTAGAATGTCACTAACACAAAGTCATGAAGTGTACTATTACATTTTTCCTTAAGAATTCGCTTTTTTTTCTAAATTCAACCCCTTGGGTAAAAAAAATCGTAGTTGAAGATACTTATTAACAACAATAATTTGTTGAAATAGTTATTCTTGCTCAACCCAAATAATTATTCTATTACTCCAAGTGAAAAATAGACAAATAGTTGAAAATTTAAAAAAAAACAGCAACTTTGTACCATTAGGTAAAGAGAATATTATTAATAATAATAAATTGGTTAAACAGTCATTTTTGTCAATTTGAATTAACTATCACTTGACTCTAATTGGAAATTGGACAAAAGTTAAAAAATTCAGAAAAGAACCGCAACTATCTAGTATTATTATAAAAGAAGATAGCTATACACAATAATAATTTGTTCAAACAATTATTTTTGCTGTATCAAATCAAATTACATGATTTGTTGAAAATTTGTTCTTTTCATCCGAATTGAACGGATTTTGATTTGAAATATTTTCTACAAAAAAAAGTACAACCAAGTTGTTAAATTTTCAGCTAAAACGTTTTCCTTTAAATTTAACTGCTTTTTATTTAATACCAAAATATTTTTTGATTGGAATATCGGCTTCAATTTTTCGTTCAAAATTAATTTTTTTTTGTTCAAAATTTTACTTTGTGATAATGCGTCAGTTTCGTGGAAAAATAATTTTTTGCTGAAGTCATATTTTCTCTTGTATATTCAATTTATGTAGAGAAAATCCGTCTTTTGGCTTGAAGGTTCGAAAATTTAGGTAAAATTTTCTTCCGTCGGTGAAAAGTTTTTATTTGTTGAAACTTCGTCTTTTTGGTTTCAAATTACGTTTTTTAAAATGAAATTTGATTTTTCTGGTTGAAACATTAACTATTGCACTTCCTTGTTGATAATGTATCATTTCAGCTGACAAATTCAATTATTTTATTTTTATGGTATAATTCTTCTTTTTTTTACAAAAAAAAGTAAATTCAAAATTTTCAAATTTTTAGCTAAAAGATTGTTTTATTCTGTTTATGAAAGATCGTACGTTGAAATAAAAATTGGATAAATTTGAATTGTTTATCATTAAAATTTAAGATTTTTTATTTAAAAGACTTAAAAATATAAAATTTGTATGTTTTACGATTGAAAATTCTGCAATTTTGATGATTTACGCTTGAGATTTCATCAGTTTAGAAGATTTAAAATTCAAAACTTTTGACTTTTGATCTTCGAAGTCATCACAATTTAAGAAATTCTTATTTATACATCTTTCAAAATTAAAGAGCTTTCAATTGTAAATCTTCAAAATTAATCTACATATTTTTAAAAATATTCAAAATTACACAACCTTAAAATATAAATTAAATCAATTTTCATTTTAATAAGTTAAAATTAAACTATTTAAAAAAATCGATGATAGAAATTGAATATTGCAGAATCTTCATTTGAAAATCTCAAAAATTGAAGAATTTTCAAATAAAAATCTTGAAAGAGAAGAATTTTACATTGTACATCTTCAAAACTGAATTACATATTAAAAAAATAATAATTACATACATTTGAGAAGTTAACCTTATCGGGTATTTTGGGACCCAATAAAACAGATTTAGGGGCATGATATTCAAAAAGTGATATTTCACTCGTATTTTATCAGCCATCAAATATAAATAAAATATTACATTCCAAATAATAATAAAAATAATATTAGATTCTTGAGGATAGACCAAATCAAAATAAGAATAATTTTTTGAAACAATTATGTTTCTTTAATATTTATTAGGTATTACCTCGCTCTGCTTGAAAATTAGACAAGAAGCAAAAAATTATCGAAAAAACCGCGTCTTCCTAACTCTATTCTAAGAGAGAATCGCCAAAAACAATCATAAATTGTTCGAACAATGTACGCAAAATCTAATTATCAGTATGAAGTAGTACGTCTTGTATCAGGAACAATTTTCCATGAAAATAACCACAAAGAAAGTCATAATTAGGTCAAAATCTCGTAAAACTCATTTTTTCACTTATGGAGGTTTTTTCAGGACCCCACAAAACAGACTTATAGAGGTGATATTTTAAGAAAAAAATATTTCATCGGCATTCTGTGGCTAATTGTAGAGACAAATGTTGAGCTTCAACTCGATTCAGCTATCATTGAGGATTCTGATTAAAATTCACGAAAACGTACTTTCTTCTTATGGAAATACGTCTTAAGCTTCATGGAGCTCGCTTCACCTCTAGATATCATTTTTTCTTTAAAAAAAAAATGGATTCATATTTTTGTTGACGCGAACAAACTTTCCGGGTGTCATTCATAAAAATTCAAGAAAAAGAAATTTCCAGTGCATTTTTGGACCACCCCTACTGTACTGTCTTCCATTTTCTAAGTCAAATTTGTTTGATGAAGAATGGTATTTTTTCTTTCTTTAAACGCGATCTATTTTGTAACATCATTTCTTAAAACTATAGAGAATTCTATTTGCCAGAGTTCTAATTGTTGGCATGACAAATACTTTAACCCTGGTGATCTCATTAGCACAGATACGAGATTGTATGATTCGTGTGAGAATCGCATCAGTGCTAGTGAGATGCTAGTTGATTAGAACACATCAGAATGTCACTAACACAAAGTCATTAAGTCATTAAGTGTACATATCCTGATCTTGATATATATATATACGAGCGCCTGTCTGACAATTCGTCAGTTGCCTTCTTCTATCATTTTGATGTTCTTCTGTTATATTGGTAAGTATAATAATCCTTATTATTATTCCAGTACGTGGCAAGTGTCGCTCCTTTCTTCATTATATCTTTAAAATTTTAAATTTATGAATTTTATTTTTATTTTCACAGAAATATCATCAGGTATGGACCCAGGAGGGAGCAAGGGAAAGGGTGTAAGTTCACAACTGCCACCGTATCTGTTGATGCTAGACGCAGGAGATGGACGGTATCGACCTTTTAATCGTGTTACTCAACAATTCGTGGGTGATGCAGAGACAGATTCATTGAGTCCACAAGAAATCGGGCTTTATTCTTTACAATATGACTTGAGATGGAAACTAAAGAAATTTGATCACTCGGCAGTAAATTTTGTTGGTCACAAGCCATATAAAGCAGGATCACCTTTACAGAAGCATGCATTTTCAATTCAAAAAGCCTATATGCGAGCTCTAGGACGCGAGCACGGCGGGCAAACACTGGCACAGTTAACTGAGATGAAACATAAATCGTTGGAACAGACTCATGGCGTGTTACCTGGCATTTCAATTCCAGAAAGAGGAAAAGCTGACATGAAGCAGCAGATGGTGCATAGTCCATTTATTAGTACTCCAAATCCGAGAGTAGCAAGTGAATATATGAAACAACGAGGTTTTCAGCAACATGGTAGTAGTCTGTATCCACAGCAGTCATTCC
>CAKNXH010063624.1:0-14488 GCA_932178445.1 Andricus quercusramuli | reverse complement strand
GCTAGCGACTTGACACATTAATAATTTCTTAAATATCAATTCGATTAGGCTAAAATTTTTCAGAAAACTTCTTTGTACTGTTGTTAACAACTTTCTCGCTGGAACTTATTTGTTGCTGAAAATTCGCTCGATAAACGAAACGCTGGAAGTTAGAGAAGTCCAATGTGCGGCAAGCATCAGAAAAAAATTATCAACAATTTTTTTGAAATAAATTTTTTAATTCTTTTTGTTGTATCAGTCGAAGGATATTTCGAACTACATTCCCTGAAAATTTCATTGGAAAATTCGAAAAACTGACTGACTGAACACAAGTTGAAGTGAAAAACGAATTAAAATCGATTTTTCCCAAACAGTTAGTTTTTTGGCTTTAATTGGAAAACTAAAAAAGATACAACTTTTTGCCTCAGAAAAAAAAGATGCGCAATGAAATTCTACATCTAGATATAATCTTTCAAAATTAAAATTCGAAAATGTTCCAGAAAGCCTCCAGGGGTCTCCCCACTCTCCGCGAAATAATTTTATGTGTCCTTATTCGATCCGGCAGCTCATATATATACCTAATGTAGAACCAATTTGAATATCCTTTTTTTTAAATTGAAAATTCATAATTTTTGGTGGAAAATTATGCTCTTCAAGGAAATTACATTTTTTGAGGAAATTCAACTATAAAGTAGAAGAATTATATTTTTTTGTTGGAAATTCGATTAATTGCTTGAAAATTGAACTACTTTGTTAAAAAAATGTTTTCTTCTAGTTGGAGATTTGCTTCTCTTGTCAGAAAATATACTATTTTGTCAAAAATTCTTATCTTTTTGTTTTAAAATTGATTTTTTCAACAAAAAATTTGACCTAATTTAATCTTTTTGGGGTAAAAGTGTAAGTATTTGGTGTTGAATTATTCTGGTTTTGTTGAGGAATCAACATTGTTCACAATTAATTTTTTTGCTTGAAGATTCATGATTTCAGAAGGAAATTCAACTCTTTGTTTTAAATTTAATTATTTTGCTGAAAATTCATGTTCTTTGTTAAAAATGCACCCTTTTTGGTTAATAATTATTTTATTTTGGTTTAGGATCCAACAGTTTTGTTGAAGATACATTTTTTTTTGACAAGTTTTGGGAGATTTGAAAAAATAGAAAGTTCGTAGTTTTGATATTTGAAGAATTTTCAAGTGAAAGAAAAAAATCCTAAAATTGTAAAACAAGACATTTTTTAAAGACTAACAAGAATAATGAGTATGCTTTCTCAGACTATGATTTAAGAATAGTACAAAGAAATTGAAGAACTCGATCTGTAAATCATACAACCAAACAAGATTTTAAATATTTCAATAATAAATGACAAAAAACGGTTGAATTTTAACAAAAAAGGCGAATTACAAATAAAATGCTTAACTTTTGAGTTCAAAAATTAATTTGGAAAAAAAATATTTTCAATGAAATAGTTAAATTTTCTCAGAATGAAAGAAATTTGCAAAAAACAAAATTGTACGAAAACATGGAATAGTTCAATTTTCAACAAAAAGATAAGTTTTCAAACAAGAAGGATTGAGTTTTTACTAGAAAGACAAATTTTAAAGAAAATACATAAATTTCCAACTGAATGTTCAAAGTTATAACTAAAAAAGGCAAATTTATAATTAAGAAAAAGAGAATTTTCAACAAAATTGTTAAATTTTTCAATCAAAAATGGAATGGTGAAATTTTCAGATAGTCAAATGGAATTTCCTACAATGTAGTTCAATTCACAACAAAAAAAGTGACTTTTCAACTCAAACAGAACACATTTTCAACCCAAAATGGAATAGCTAAATTTTCTGTTAAAAAATTAATTTTTAATCAAACAAAGCGAAATTTTCAATAGAATAGTTGAATTTTCAGCCATAGAGATGAATTTGCAACCAAGAAACATACTGTTTAACAAAGTAGTATATATGACTTTGAACGAAAAAAGATGAATTTTCAACAAAAAATTGAATGTTTGATATTCCAACCAAAAAAGATTTTTAATATTTTAATAATTAATAAAAGAGAGCTGCATTCATACGAAAAAGATGAACTTCGAACAAAATATTTCGTTTTCCAGTTCAATAATCAATTTTTAACAACAACAATTTTTCAATAAAATAGTTAAACTTCTACAGAAAAAATAAATCTTCACCTAAAAAAAATGTGGACCAAAACAAGCAATAGTTCAATTTTCAGTTGAAAAAATAATTCTGAACCAAAAAAAGGAGGTTCAAAGAGATAAATTTTCAGGTAAGAAGATTAATTTCCTACCAAAAAGCAGAATTTTTAACTAAAAAATTAATTTTAAAAAATAGTTTCAACAAATTAGTTAAATTTGAAACCATAGAAATAAATTCTTACCCAAAATAAATGAATTTACAAACAAGATGAATAATTTTTAAAAAAGTTAATTTTCAAATACATAGTTGAAGTTTAAACTAAAAAACTCAATTTGCAGGAAAAAAAATCAATTTCTGTGATTTGGTTTAACTTTCAACCGAAAAATGATTTCTCAACCAAAAAGATTAATTGTTAAATTCAAAGAATAATTCTCAACCAAAAGCGACCAATTTTCAATGAAATAAATACCTTAACTTTCATCCAAATGGTTCGTTTTGAAAATAAAAAGGGCGAATTTTTAACCTAATACAGACAAGTTAAATTTCCTTCTTTAAGAAATATTTGCAACTTAATTTTGATTCTAAGAGTTTTCGAGTTTTAAGGAAATCGTGATGTTCGAAAAAATAATTATATTTTTTGAACTTATGGTGAAAATAAAAAAGTCAATATTTTCGAAAACAAACTTTTTTGCTGTTTTTCAAATTGCACAAAATACGAAAAGTCGAAGAAATTCGAGAAATGAGTCAAATGAAAGCTTGAACCCTGAAATTTGTCCCAAAATAATAGAAAAAAAATTATATTTTACATTTTTTCCAATAAAAAATTATAGAAATTTTTTTAAATGCTGTAATTTTATGATAAATTGCCATATTTATCTTTTCTTCTTAGGTTATCGTGAGAAATTTCTCACTGTTTTAAAATCGAGAGAAAAAATTTAAAAAAATTATTAAATGGCGGCGACTTTTCTAACAAAATAAATTCTCATTCTCATCGAAAATTAGTATTTTTTATTTTTAGAAAAATCACCGTCATTTTGTTTATTATCAACATTTTTAAGGTTTTCTTCCAGACTTCGAAAAAGTAAGAAAGCCCTCCCCAGAATAAAATTTTTTTGTAAAAAAAATAGTATTTTCAAAATAATTTGTCATGATTTTCTCTGAGAAAAAAAATTGAGAACAAATTTTGGTGCCGAGTCTAAAACGTGTGTTGATGCGTTTTTTGACTGAATTGGTCCTGGTTTAACGAAAAAATCTTTTAGGTTTCATGAGGATCGAACTAATTTCCTGGTCAAGAGGATTTTTTCTTCAAAAGATCGAAAATTCCAATTTTTTTTACAAACGACAGATTCAACTCTTTTTTTTTGAAAATGTGTCCTTTTAATTTGAAAATTCAACAATCTTGTTGAAAAGGCATACTTCTTGGTTGAAAATTGTACTGTTTTGTAGAAAATTTACTTTTTGCTTAAATTTTATATTTTGGCGTTGAAAAGAGGACTGAAATCTTTTCTGGATGAGAATTAAACTATTTTTTTGAATTTTTTTCAATCAAAAATTCATCTGTTTTAAGAGGAATTACGTTTCTTTCTGGTGAAAAATGCAACTGTTTGGTTGAAAATGAAACTAGTTTGTTGAAAAGTCATACTTTTGGTTGAAAATTGTTCTATTTTGTTGAAAATTCAACTATTCCGTAGAAAATTCAACTATTTCGTTAAAAATTCATCCCTTGGTTGAAAAAATTTGTCTTTTTGGATGAATAATTCAGTTTTGTTCGTGGAATCTTATTTTTTGTTAAAAAATTCATATTTTGATCTTGAAAAGTCAACTGGAATCTTTTCTGGGTGAAAATTCAACTATTTAAATTTTTTTTTCATAAATACAAATTTCTCCTTTGTAAGAGAAATTCAATCTTATTTTGGATAAAAATGCACCTATCCTCTAGAGAATTGAACAATTCGTCTTTTTGGATTTAAAGTTCAATTTTGTTTGTAGAATCTCATTTTTCGGTTAAAATTTCATATCTTGATCGTGAAAAGTCAAGTCAATTTTTTTTTAACAGAAAATTCAACTATTTTTTTCTTAATTCATGTTTTTGATTTATAAATTTATCCGCTTTGGTAGACATTTTTTTATATGAAAATGCACTCTTCTAGTTAAAATGTATTTTTCTTTGCTTGAGTATTCAACCATTTTGTTTGAAGGATTAAGTCGAATCACTTTGTTAAGAAATCATTTCTTTAGAGTTATATTTTTAATTGAAAATTGATCTGTTTGAATAGAAAATTCAAATACTTGGGTAAAAGTTGAACTACATTTTTAAAACTTGATTTTTTTTATTGAACGCTTATGTCTTCGGTTAAAAATTTAACTGTTTAGTGGAAAATTCTTTTTCTGTTTGTTTGTTTAAAATTAGTTTTAAGCTTCATGGAGTTTGCGTCACCTCTAGATATAATTTTTTCTTCAAACAAAAGAATGGGTTTATATTTTTGTTGATGCGAAAAAACTTTCCGGGTGTCATTCGTAAAAATTCAAGGAAAAGAAATTTCCACTGTATCATGGAAAATTTTATGTTCCAGATATTTAATTGTTGACACAACTACTCTGAGAGTGGTTGATCTCGATTAGCAAAGATATGAGATTGTGTAATGTTTGTGAGAATTGCGTAAGTAATAGTGAGACGCTAGTTGATTGGAACTTATTGGACTGTCACTAACACAATGTCATTAAGTGTACATATCCTGGTCTTGACATATATATATACAAGCACCTGCCTGAGAATTCTTCACTTGCCTTCTGCAAAAATGAGGTCTCTTTACTGTGCTTCTGCCATCATGTTGATGGTCTTCTGCTATATTGGTAAGTATAGTAATAATCATTATCATTATCCCAGTACGTGGCAAATTTCGATCCTTTCTTCATTATATCTCCAAAATTTAAAATTTATGAATTTTATTTTTTTTTTCCACAGAAATATCGTCAGGTATGGACCGACAAGAGAAGAAGAAGGGAAAGCATGTGAGTCATACTAGTCGGGATGCTGTATCACCAGACGAAGAGTCAGAAAACGAACCGTATCTGATAATGCTAGAGGAACGAGATGGACTGTATCGACCTTACAATCCCGTTACTCAACAATTCGTAGGTAGTGCAAAGACACATTCATTGACTGCAGTAGGGATCAAGAGATATTCTTTTCAATATGACTTGGATAACAAACTAAGAAGATTTGATCACGAGACTGTAAATTTTATTCATCGCAACCCATATAAACCAAGATCAGCTAAAGCGGGGCGCGCATTATTTATTCAAGCGGCGCATAATCAAGCTCTAAAAGGCGAGTATGGAGGGAAGACATTGGCAGAGTTAACTCAGATGAACAAACACAAATCCCTGGAACAAACTCATGGCATGTTTGCTGGAATTTCAATCCCAGGAATAGATGGAGCTAACTTTCAGGAGCAGATGGTGCATAGTCCATTTATTAGTACTCCAAATCCGAGAGTAGCAAGTGAATATATGAAACAACGAGGTTTTCAGCAACATGGTAGTAGTCTGAATCCACATCAGTCATTCCTGGCAGGGTTTCAGCGAAGCAAAGTCCATCAACAACATCCGAACCTTATGAGTGCAGCAGATCATACCCATCTTGGTAATACTCATCTTCTAGGGCATGGGGCTGTACCAAGTACTTATCCAGGAGCATTCACTATGGAGTCTTTGGAATCAAAACCATTCGATTGGAATAACCTAGCTAATACCCAACATGTTGATACTATGCATTCACAGATGACATCTGTGCCAGGGTATAACCCACAGTTTGACTCACAGTTCAACTCACAGTTCAACCCACAGTTCAACTCACAGCTCAACTCACAGTTATCAAATTGGGGACAGACGCACCTTTTAAGTCAACCAGAGCATCCACTTGTTGGTTCTCATCATCTAGGGCAGGGATCAGTAGCTGGGAATTATCCAAACCAATTCATTGCAGGGGAGCATGACCATTCGAATGAACAAGGGTATTCACACGTTCATACTCAGGATCAACAGTATTCATCTGCATCAGGAAATTACCCAAACAATTTCCTTGGACGACAAGATGTCGTATTTGACCCCCCAGATGCAGGAATGCCGCAGAATAGTCTATCTTTTCCACCATCTGGACATGGACATTATCCGAGTTCCCATGGGCGTCATTGATCTCCACATCAACAATGATATTTTCAATGAAACAAGACATCCATATTGAGTCCTAATATACAATTTTAATAGAAACATCATTCTAATTCAAACACTCATGTCTCCAAATCAATTATTGTATTCCTGCTAATATCTGCTTTTCAAAAAACAGGCTATACAAAATTATGTTGTACTTTTTCATTCCTTTTTCATCGTAATTAGTGATGTAAACTCGAAATTGAATAAGGAAAAATTTCATGTTTTACTGATTATTCATAAATTTTAACAAGGAAAATAATTCGTCTAGCTGATTAAAGAATCAATATTGCTGCCTGAAACAATAACTCTTTCGAAATGTCTATTGCGCAGTCAAATTATCACGTACTAATTTTATTGATTTTGGTTATTTCATCATTCAGCATTTTTTTGTCGCGCATTTAAACTTCTTCAAATTTATTAATTCTGGAAAATATTTGCTTTCTTCATATTGCAAGAATATGAATTTAAGTAAAGAAATTTGTGTGTGTGTGTGTAAAAGTTAGTTTTTACTTCTATGAGAAAAGCCTTGGCGGAGATAACGTTTTATCTTTCAATTGTTATTCAGGAAACTCGAAAGATGCCATGAATCAACTATGATTGAAACGTAGGTGATTGTATTCCAAAGAGTCTGAAATAAATATTTCATGAATTAGAACTGGTGATCAATTAATTATATCATTATCATTCATAAAGATAATAATAATAGTATTTATAATGAATTGATGGGAGCTCTAAGAAAGCATCCAGAGGCTACTGTGTGAGGCCATCTCTGAGGATAATTTAGAATAATAATAATAATAATGACTGATTATTATATACATTAATGAAATAAATTACAATAATATATACCTAATGGACAATGGTTCGAATTATTGCAAGGAAAAACTTGAAAAATAGAAAAGTTTGATAAAACGATGCGATGGTGTGATATTGTTGACTCCATTAACACAACAAGATGTCATATTGTGAAATCGTAACCATGACGTTGTCTGTTCTCAGTTTGAAAACAATGCCTCGTTGTTTGAACAGAGTTAAGGAAGAAAAGAATTTCTACAATGTTAAAATGATCCTAAATTAATGGGTTCTAAATTATTTAAAAAATTCAGGTTTTTTAAGCGATACTTCTTGACGAAGTTGTGTTTTTGATTTTTGAAGAGGGACCCCAAAATAAGCCGAAAATCAGCCCCTTTCTTTTTGCCCAACGCAGTTTTTGAAAGAAAGAACATAAATTGACTTAACAAAGCTCAAAATAATCGTCAATGCATGCTGTACACGGGTTTTCCTTAGTTTACCCTTTCAACTCATTCTAACACTGGAAAACTATCCCTTTGAGGGGGTGAAAAATGATTCATAAACAAGAACGTTTATAAAATATTTGTGATTTTTTTTATAGATAAAATGAATTACTGTGCGTGTATAATAACTACGTTAATTTTACTTACTTAGCACCATTTCAAACCTTAGAAATCGAGCAACTACCCCTATCAGGGGGTGGAAAGTACTTTATGACTAAAAAGCCATTCAAGGGTAGTTTTTTAATTTTCCAGTGTTAAAAGGGGTTAAAAGAGTAAACTAATGTGAAACCCGGTTACAGCATGCTTTGACGATTATTTTGAGCTTTGTTGCGTCGATTTATGTTCTTTCCTTCAAAAACTACGTTGGACGCAAGAAAGGGGCGGATTTGGGGGTCGCTCTTTCTTTCGGTAGTTGGAACTTCGAATTTTTCAATCGAAAATTATTTTTTTAAAAGAAAATGTAACTATTCCATTTCTGTTGAAAATGTATCGTATCATTCGAAACATTGACCATTTTTTTTTTAAAATTTGTCTTCCTTGGTAGGAGACTAATATTCGTGGTGAAAATTTCATTTTTTTCGGTTGAAAGTGCAACTATTTGTATGAAAAATAATCTGGTTTTATGAGGAATTCAACTATTTTGTTGAATATTTAACTTTTGTTGTATACAATTAATACTAATAATTAATAATAAATAAATGAAAATAATAATAAATGTGTATTCAGAAGATATTAATGGAAGGGCACATAGTCACTTTGGTTGGAAATTGGTCAAATAAATTCTTCGAATTTTTTTAAAACCCGTTAATCCTTCGAAATGATTGGAATTCTTATCAAGTCTTTCAAATCTTCTAAAACTCTTTGAAGTCCATTGGAATCTTTGGAAATTCTAGAAAGTTTAAGTAATTGTTGAATGTTCAACTGTCTTGTTTAAACATTAATCTTTTTATTCTAGATCCATGATTTTAAATGAAAATTCCTACTTTTAGCCGGAAATGTAAGAATTTCATTGAAAAAATGTTTTCTTGTTGTTGTTAAAAGGTAATTTCTCAACTAAAAATGTAACTATTTCATTTTTTATTGAAAATTCATCTCCTTGGGTTAATTCAATGTATGCAGAGAAAATTCGTCTTTCAGCATGAAGGTTAGACAATTTAGGTGAAATTTTTTTTCCTTATTTAATTACTTTGTTAAAAATTCAAGTATTTCGTTGAAAAGTCGTCTTTATAGTGGAACTTTCCTTTTGATTGCAAAAAATAAATAAATTTCCTAATTATTATCTGAAGGATTGTTTTATTCTGTTTATGAAAGATCGTACGTTGAAATGAAAATTGGAAAAATTTGAATTGTTTATCTTTAAAATTTAAGGTCATTTAAAACATTCAAAACTAAAAATTATAAAAATTTTATGTTTTACGATTGAACATCCGCAGTTTTGATGATTCACATTTCAAATTTCATCAGTTTGGAAAATTTACAATTCAAGACTTTTAACTTTTGATCTTCAAAGTCATCACAATTAAAGAATTTTTATTTATACATCTTTCGAATTTAAAGAGTTTTCAATTGTAGATCTTTAAAATTGCAGAGTTTTAGATTGCAAATCTTCAAAATTCAATAACTTCTTATCGCAAATCTTCAAAATTAAACTACATATTTCTGAAAAGATTCAAAATTACACACCTTTAAAATAGAAATTTAAAGAATTATATTAATTTTAATTTTGTTAAGTTCAAACTGAACTATTAAAAAAATCGATGATAGAAATTAAATATTTTAGAATCTTCAATTGACAATCACAAAAATTGAAGAACTTTCAATTAAAATCTTGGAAAAGAAAAATTTTACATTGTACATCTTCAAAACTGAATTAAGTGTAAACAAAAAAATCGTAACATACACTTGAGAAGTAAACCCTACAAATTAAGTGAATTTTCGAAATTGTAGAACGTTGAATTTTAACACTTTGAAAGTGGCGAGTCTTTAATTTTCCAAATTTAAAATCAGAAAATTATGCGAGTTTTAAGTTTTAAATGTAAAAATGCTGTCATTTGAATGATTTACATTCCAAATTTCATCAATTTGGAAGATTCATAATTGAAAATAAGTGATTTTTGATCTATAGATTTTTAATATAGACAGACAGGCAGAAAACGAAGAGGAAAGTGACTAAGAGGAACACCAAAACCCATAAATGGAGAGTATTTTAAAATTTTTGAAACGCTTGTCGCTACCCGAGGATCGTCGGGGCGCCGCTGGAGCCACCGCTGGGGGCCACAGCATGCGGGACGGTGGTGATGGTGAGCTGCAAGATGGTCAGGCAGATCTCACTAATCAAACAGCTGGCCAGCAAGAACATCTGCGACATACGGTAAGCAGTGAAACATCAACTGCGTTTGCTGAGGATGCTTTGGCTAGCGTTAGCTGTTTACAGCCAACCACTTCAACAGAAATACCGTGGGAGAGCATCAAGTGGGATACCACAATGAATGAGGAATTGATGCGTCTCTATTATGAAAGTGCGAAGTTTGAAACATCACGCAAAAAAGGAGAAAATTTCAGAACGAAATTTGCCGCAAAGTATCCTCAAATAGAGAAAGTCGCATTGAGAGATCTTATCGCTAAGGTGAAGGACATCAGGATTAATCTACTCATCTCAGAAGATCGATCAATGGAGATTAAACAGCACGTTGATTTGGAGTGGAAGAACAACGGCAATGAGCAGTAGTTAGAGGAAGCCGCGTCACACGAACAAGCAGTGGAAATTGATGTTCTTCCTCAACCTGGTGATGATCCAGCACCACCACATCCTCCGGAGGTAGATGGCAAAACACAACCAGTGCCAGAAGCCGAGGTTCAACAAGCAAGGAAGTGATTAAAATGGACATACCATATGAACAGAGATGTGATGCGCTTTTATTTTTTGGCAAAGAAAAGTAGGCAAAGTGTAAGGGGAGAACATCATCGTCTCTTCTTACTTAAGTACTCAGGGCTAGCCACAAGAATAAATGAGCAGAATCTAGTAGATCAAAAACGCTCAATATCTGTAAACAAATTGCTTTCGGCTGTTGAAATAGCTGCCAGCGAAATGGAAGTGGAACAGCAGCTTCCTATTGATGAACTTCCATTGGAAGATGTGGAAAACGAAAACTTGATTGCAGCTGAAGACATAGATGCTAGGGATAATGAACATCAAGTACCGGATGGACTAGAACCATATCCAGATATTATAAACGATGATATGAACAGCGAAGTCCCAGAAAATCTACAGCACCTTGAAAGGAATTTTGGTCATGCTCTACTAGAGCTCAGACATGTAGAACCAACACAAAGGCATTCACTGCCCAAGATGAACATCACAAATGATCTGCGTGCACTAATAGAACACCTAAACATCAAGGTTTTACCTATGCATTTCAACGCAACACAAAATGCGTTAGAGGTGCAAACTCTTGTATATTATGCAGCTGTGGCAACCATTAGAACGTTGAGCCGCAGAACTAGGGCTATAAATGCAGTCTTCGCCCCAAGACAGGAGCGAGATCCGCCATGGAAGATCAGGTTGGATATGGATGTCAGCAAAGTAAGGTGCAAATTAGGTCGACTGACTCAATATAAGAAAGGAAATCGAACCAGAAAGCTGATACACCATGTTATTAAAATCATCCACCCTCGGTACATTGAGACATTGACACCAGCAATATTGGATGAGATTATAGACTCCCAGCGGCAGAGACTTGATGTTCTTACTGCTAGACTGCGTCGGTACAAGAAAAGTAGTGGAACAAGGCAACAAAATCGAACCTTTCAGGCAGATGAAAGAAGTTTCTATCGTGAACTGAGTGTAAAGCAAAATAACCAACAAGAGACCGAAGTCCCTCAATTGGAAGACATGACTAACTATTGGTCAGATGTTTGGGGAAGAACTAACAGAAGCAATTTGGACACTGCGTGGTTCCAACTAGAGGAAGCAAAAGCAAGCAATAACCCTGAAATGGAGCTGACAAACATCACAGCTTTAGATGTTTCAGCGGTTTTGAAAAAAGCATGTAACTGGAAAGCTCCAGGTCCGGACATGGTGCACAATTTCTGGTACAAGTACCTGACTAGTGTGCATCCTGCGTTGGCACGGTGTTTTCAGGAGATCATCAAACATCCAGATCTGATGCCAGGCTTTAAGCTGCAGGGTACTACGTATATATTGCCTAAAAAACCAGACGCTCAAAATCCATCTGAATTTCGGCCGATAGTCTGTCTTCCAACAATATATAAATGTCTCACAGCTATCATAGCAGATAAGGTATATTCTCACTGTGACGAGAATGACATCTTTACAGAAGAAAAAAAGGATGTTGTAAAAACTCCCGAGGCAGTAAAGATCTAGTCACCATAGACGCTGTTGCCGTGACGCAAGCTCGTAAACACCAAAGGAACTTGCACATGGCATACATTGACTACAAGCAAGCGTTTCCTTCCGTACCACATGACTATTTGCTTGAAATCTTAAAAGTATACCAAATTTGTCCACGCATCACTGACTTCCTACCTGCACCTAGCGCCGCATCACTTGCGTCAGTGTGCAGATAGAATGGTTTACTTAGATCTGGATACGTGAGTATAACAAATTCGCAGAAAAGACTTTTTACCTTCTTAAAAGCGTCTTCCTTTTCCATGTCCCAAATCCATTTTCTCTCAACTCTTAGCAGGTCCAGGAGTGGTATTATCTCTTCCGCGTGATCCTTCGTGAATTTGGTATAGTAGTTGATTAAATCAAGGAACCCTCTTAGTTCTTTAACATTTCTCGGTTTAGGATATTCATGGATCACCTTCACCTTTTGAGGGTCTGGTTTTATCCCATGAGGAGTTAGAATGTGACCCAGGAATTTTACTTCTTGGCGAAAGAAGTGAGATTTTTGGAAGTTGACCGTTACATTATGATCTTCTAGGTGTTTGAAAAGTATTTCCAGGTGGTCCATATGTTGTGCGTTGTTTTGTGAAGTGCATAGCATGTCATCTATAAACGTTATTACAAAATTCCCTATTCCCTTTAAAACTATGTCTAAACTCCTTACGAGTGCGGCTGTGCTTGTTTTTAAGCCAAATGGTGTAACGCAGAACTCATAGCATTTACCTTCATGGAGAAAGGCCGTATATTTCATAGAGTTTGGATGTAAAGGTATTTGCCAAAAACTGCTAATTAGATCAAGTGTAGACATTACTTTTGTGCCCGTACATCTTTGAAATAGAACCTCTGTCGGTTCTGCGCATTCGTAGTCGTTTGTCATTATTTCGTTTAATTTGCGTGCATCGAGACAGATTCTAATGGATCCATCTTTTTTTTTGTGTTATCACTAATGGATTTACGTACCCGCTGTTTGATCGACGTATAATTCCTTGTTCGAGGAGAGTCTCTAATTCCCTTTTTACTTTTTCTCTTAAATACATGGGTACTGGATATGTCCTCATAAGGAATGGTCGGTTATCATTTATTTGTAGTTCATGTTCGTATACATTAATCCTACCCGGAATTTTCGAAAAAACGTTTTTATATCGCTGTATGAGCTTGAAAAACCTTTCTTTTTCATCTGTACTGAGTACTGTGCATTGAGCAACTTTTTCTCTAATTTCATCGTCGGCCAGTGCGAACTTATTTTGAGAAATATCCTGATTTTCAATGTTGTTAATAATTTGGAGTCAGGATAGGAGGGGTTAGAATTTGGTCACTAGCGTATGCAGATGACATAGTGTTGCTGGCAAGCAGCGAGGAGGCCTTAAAGGAGATGATTAAGAGGTTGAGAAGATACCTGGATAAAAAGGGGTTAGAGCTGAATGTGGAAAAGTCCAAGGTTATGGTGTTCAGAAAAGGAGGGGGAAGGGATAAGGGAAGGGAGTGGAAGTGGAAGGGAAAGGAGGTGCAGGAGGTGAAAGAGTTTGTGTACTTGGGCTTCGTGTTTCGAAGGAATGGTGGAGTGGATGGTCACATAAAAGAGAGAGTGAGGAGGGCAAATGTAGTGATGAGGCAGGTGTGGGGGTTGGGAAAGAAGTTATTCGCAGATGATTTTGGAAGGAGAATGAAATTGTTTGATTCACTAGTGATGAGTGTGCTATTGTATGGGGTAGAAGTGTGGGGGTGGAAGGAAAGTGAAGAGGTTAATAGAACGCAGGAGAGGTATGTAAAGTGGACCCTGGGGTTGGCAAGGAACACGCCTAATTATATTGTCAGGAGGGAGACGGGGAGAGCGAGTGTAGGAATTCTAGCAGGGAGCCGGGCGTGTAAATATGAGGAGAAATTTTTGGAAGAGGGGGGAAGTAGGCTAGTTAGGGCGTGTTGGTGGGAAAAGGAGAACAAGGGAGGGGGTGGGAAGATGGAGGCTGAGAGGGAAAGGTATTTTAGAATGAATGGACTGCAGATGGATGAAGTGAGAAGGATGCACGAGGAAGGAAGGAAGGTTTATGACGTGGTTAAGCAAAACGGCATGGAGAGAGAGAAGACAGAAGGGGAAGAGAGAATAAGAGAGTCAAGATTCAACGGGAACTATGTGTGGATTATGCCAAGTGCAAGAGCGCAATATTTATGTGATAAAGGAGAGAAAGGAAGTCAGGAGCTTATAGCGAGGATGAGGTGTGGGTGCATGGAGGGCTTCAATAGGTTCTGGCTCTCGCGAGAGAAGAGGATGTGTGAACTGTGTGGAAAGGGGGATGCAAGAGTGGAGCACTGGTTGGAGGAGTGCGTGGAGGTAGAAAGAAGTGAGATAAGCATGGAGGTATTGTTGCATGAAAAGGGGGAAAAAAGGGCAGTAGCATGGGTGAAGGGAGTGTTGGGTAAGATGGAGATGAAGAGAAGGAAGGA
>CAKNXH010063622.1:131550-145300 GCA_932178445.1 Andricus quercusramuli | reverse complement strand
AAAGTTTATATTGATTTCACTGGGATTTTCAGGGCAATAGTGGCTGGTAGAGAAAAAGTAGGTGAAAAAAGTGTTTCAACTCAGAATTACCCTATTCTAACAACGGAAAATGTTGGTGGATGGTTTGAGGAAAATGTGAGAGAACAGGTTCAAGCTAAAATTGACAAACTGAAAACGACAGATTCGGGTTGGACTTTAAAAGAAATTATGAACTTAAGGGTAAATATCAATAGATACGCCCCTTTTCAGGTTGGGTCTTCAACTTTCGTTGAATTACCCGATTTTATTCAGAGAAAAAAAGCTGTGATCAACATCAAAAATAAAGATTCATATTGTTTTCTCTGGTCAGTAATGGCAGCTATTTATCCTGCCGCAATTAATTCTTGCTGTACTAGTTCTTATCCTCAGATTAATGGTTCAGAACTAAAATATAATGATATCGAGTTTCCAATTACTCTTGAGGATATTCCGAAATTTGAAAAAATGAATGGCCTCAGTATAAATGTCTCTGGTCTAGAGTTTGATGAATATAGCAAGACGGAGGAAATTGCTCCAATTTTTCTAAGCCATGAGAAATCCGAGAAACCTGTTATTCACCTTCTCATGATTGAAAATACTGAATTTGATTCAGATACCGAAGTTTATCATTTTTGTTTAATCAAAAATCTGTCTCGACTAGTAGAATCACAAATAAAAAAGGCCATTGACGCACTTACTTTTGTGACAGGTGTTTGTGCCATTTTAAATGTGAGAAATCTTTCGAAAAACATAAAGTTGCTTGTGAAAGCCTGAATAATTGCACACTAGTACTTCCCACGGAAAAAGATAACATTTTAAAGTTTAAAAATCATAAATATAAAGAGAGGGTTCAATTTGCAGTACATGCTGATATAGAGTGTTTGTTAGAGCCAGTTACCAGCATACAAGGAAATGCATATCAAAAACATATACCTACAAGTGTGGCTTACTACACAAAATGCAGTTTTGACGATTCACAATCTGAACCTCAAGTTTATCGTGAAAAAGACTGCATCACGTGGTTCGTCAATGAGTTGACAAACTCGCTGAGAAAGTAGATTCTTGCCTAAAGAATCCTGTGTCAATGGGCCCCTTAACTGCAAAGCAAGAGTATGATTTTAAAAATGCCAAAGTTTGTCATATTTGTGAGCAAGATTTTGCCAAAGATGATGTGAAACATCGTGATCACTGTCATTTTACGGGGAAATACCGTGGCCTTGCTCACGACAGATGTAATGTAAACTACCAAGACTCACATACAATTCCTATAGTATTTCACAATTTATCTGGTTATGACGCTCATTTTTTCATAAAAGAATTGGCCACAAGCTTCGATGGTGGTATCTCATTATTACCCATCAATAAGGAAAAATATATATCCTTTACCAAGAGTGTGCAAAATACAAACGTAAAATTGAGATTTATTGACTCTTCTCGCTAGATGCCAAGCAGCTTGTCCAAATTAACTTCAAACCTGACCAATGACGAAAAATTGATCACAAGAAAATATTGTAAAACTGATGGGGAATTTGCATTACTAACGAGAAAAGGTGTATTTCCGTACGATTATGTTGATAACTGGCAGAAATTAGATGAAGATCGTCTACCAGCAAAAGAGAAATTTTATTCAAAATTAAACGATGAGGGTATTTCAGATGAGGATCATAATCATGCTTGCAAGGTTGGGGATGAATTTAATTTAAAAACGTTAGGTGAATATTCAGACTTGTACTTGAAAAATGATGTTTTTCTTTTGGCAGACATTTTCGAAAGTTTTAGATGTCGTTGTATTGAAACTTATAATTTAGACCCACTGCACTACTTTACAGTACCTGGACTTTCCTTCGATGCTATGTTAAAGTATACTGGGATTGAACTCGACCTATTGACAGTATGTAGAAATGTTATTACTGATTGAAAGTGCAATCAGAGCTGGTGTGTCTCAGTGCTCCAATAGGTATGCGAAGGCGAATAATAGATTAATGGGCTTGAATTTTAATCCATTGGAACCCGAATCCTACATAATGTATTTTGATATAAATAATCAGTACGGACAAGCAATAAGTCAAAGTTTGCCCTATCGTGATTTCAAATGGTTTACAAATTTTGAAAACGAGCCAAATTTTTTCAATATTCCTGATGATTCAGAAATAGGCTATATTCTCGAAGTAGATTTGGAATATCCTGAAGAACTCCATGATTTGCATAAGGACCTGCCATTATGCCCAGAGCATTTTGTACCTCCTTTTCCCACATCTAAAATTCCTAAACTAATAACCAATTTGAAATCAAAGACAGAATACGTTCTCCATTATCAAAATCTGAAACAGTATTTAAAGTTGGGAATGAAACTCATTAAAGTTCACCGAGTTTTACAATTCGAGAAAAACCCTTGGCTAAAAGACTATATTGATTTGAATACAGAGTTGAGAAAGCAGGCAAAAAATGAGTTTGAAAAAAATTGGTTTAAACTCATGAATAACTCAGTTTTCGGCAAGACCATGGAGAACGTAAGGAAGCATAAAGATGTTAGGTTAGTAACAATGTGGGAGGGTAGATGGGGTGCAAAAGCCCTTATTGCCAAACCAAACTTTCATAGCTGCACTATCTATGGTGAAGACATGGTGACAATTGAAATGAATAAAACCAAAATTACTTTCAATAAACCAATTTGTATTGGATTCACAGTTCTCGTCCTATCAAAGATAATGCTTTATGACTTTCATTACAATTACATGAAGTACACCTTCAATGACAAGGCGAAATTACTCCATACTGACACAGACAGCTTGATTTACCACACTACAGTTCCAAACTTTTATGAATATATTAAAAGTGATTCGGCCAAATTTGATACCTCAGACTATCCACCAAATAATATCTATGATATTAAATTATTGAACAAAAAAGTCTTGGGGCTCATGAAAGACGAATGTAGCGGAAAAATTGTAACAGAATCTGTCGGGCTAAGATCGAAATTGTATGCCTATAAAGTTTTGGGGAATGTCGAGGGAAACAAGAGAGCTAAAGGTATTAAAGGGTCCACATTAAGGATAATAACGTTTGAAGACTACAAGCGAACTTTGCTACATTACGAAACTCTTATTCGGCCTCAACGGTTGATTCGAAGCCGAAAACATGAAGTTAACTCGATTGAACAAAACAAGATTGCTCTCAGCTGGCGAGATGATAAGAGGATGCTGCTTCCTCGTACAACCGACATACTTCCATAGGGCTATAAAACTCAATCACAGGAGGCAATGGCTGTGGATAAAGAGTAATATTCATTTTTCGATAATTGAATTCCAATTCTCAAAGAACAGTTGAAAAAAAATATATGTACAGCGATTTCCGAAAAATGTGTTCATTTTGTGATAAATGAATTTGATTCTCAAAGAATAGTTGAAATTATGTACAGCGATTCTAAGAAATCTTGTGTAAATGTTCATTTTTCCAATGAATGAATTTAATTCTCAAAGAAGAATTCAAATTATGTACAACGATTATTAAAACTTGTACATAAGTGTTAACGAAAGACATATATAAATAAATTGAGGTATATAATAAAGAAAAGATATATATGAGCAGAAACAACCGAGGCGATGAGCGATATATGAGTGGAGGAGTGAGAGAGATAGAAATTAGTGTATGTGCTGCATACAAACTTCGATGTAGTAGATAAAGTCTGCAGTGATTTGGAATGAATCATCTTTATAGCATAAATAATGTAAATTGTATATACATGTAAGTTTAAAAAATGTACACCTGTTTTTGTCTAGAATACAAGTTGAATCTGAAAAATTGATGTTTTTTATTGATTACAACCTGAAAATCATATATTTTTAAGCAAAAACTTTCTTCTAATTGGAAAAATTCGATGCTGATGTAGCTGTTGGATGCAACATGATCCGTCAGGCGAGTACCAATGCCGAGTCCATGAAGTCAACGATGCTCACTTGTCTGCCCATTTGCTTATCTACTATTCGCACTTATTATTATAAGAACAAGGAACTCTGAGAAAACAACACAAAAATTTCATTTTCATTTTCTTTTTTATTTATTCTCAAAAACACAGTATATTATACTTACAAAATAAGTAGATTACAATTAAATATAAATATAAAATATTTTTCTTTTTCTCATGTCTATAAATTAAAACAACTAATCTAACAGAGCTTTTCCTGAGACATCCAGTTTTTCAATATGATTCGTACATTTAATATCGCTAGTTGCAAACATTTCGCGCAATCCTTGTAGCGAGGGGCATTCCAAATCAAGCATATCAACAATTTCACTCGATACTTCTGAAAATTGCTGCAGCCTATTCTGCTTCTCCAATCCTTTCACATAAATTTTTGTTGCATCTTTTAAAACACTCTCGAGTATTACGGGCACTAGAGAACACGGTAAATCGCCAGAATTTCAAGGTATTCCATGATGTTTCGGCTCTGCCCAGATGTTTACAGATTTATATTTTGGCGGAACTTTGTTCCACTTGCGGGGTGATTGAAGGAGAAAAGAATACGGCTTTTTGACTGTATCGTCGCAGATTGGTAACATGGCCAATTCTTTCAAAACAAATTGATTGACTGGTAACTTGAAGCCCTGCATATCCACCAAGTACTGCATCTTGAATGCAACTAAACTATTTCTTCGTGCTTACAGCAGTTTTATACCAACTTTTTCACCACACCACTGATTGGCTTATACTCAACTATGCGATCATGCAAAATTAAGCAATATGCTGACGTTTGAGCGGGAAAATTGTCACTAGTTTGAAATTCCAAACGAACATCAACTGGACCGTATTTCAGTGACTCATTTGGCTTAGAACAGTCAATTACTACTAGAGGTGCATACTGTATAAATTCTCCTCTCGATAGCAATGGGTGCGGCTCTTTACCATAGGAATTAGCTTCAAAGTTTGTGTACATTTCATAGAGAAGAGCATACTGATTTCGATTAATGTCAAGATTCAAATTACTATAAGGATGACACTGATCATTTAAAAGTAGTTTTGACATTAGTCAGATTGCAATGATCAAAGTTGCTAAAACTTCTAGCAGTATTATTTTTTCTGTTTGTTTGAAATCCAAGTATGACAAATCTCGGTTTTTCCAATTGCATTGAGGTTTTCACAGTCTAAACATGGTTTGACGTAGTCGGAAGTAGGGGATATTAATACAGTTCCCAAGTTCGAAAACTTATTGGAATAGGTGGATCTTTTTCAATATATTTTAGCAACTGAAATTTTCGTGAATCTGACAGTCTAACGCTAGTCAATAACCACTCTATTTTATTAATTTCAATTTTACACTGCTCAATGGGAGCCGCTTGCAAGATGGCATTTGCATCACTCTTTGATCTTGTTAAAATAAGTTCATGCTTAGCATTGACAATGATTTTGTGATAATCTTCGGCAAAACCAAATATCATGTTAAGCGGTATGGCTACATCAAAGTAACCAGTATCGATGGTTAGCGATTGATTATTATCATTTATTGCAAGCCAGCCAGTATTCTGTATGTAGCGTGATTGCCCAGGATTTAGAGATACATAGTTTTTCATGAGACTAGTGAGTCCGACATTTTTGTTTCGATCAATTTCTATTGCGTTGATTTCATATCTAGCTTCGTCAAACAAATGACAGATGGCATTAGAAACTAAAACTGTGGTTGTCACTGCTGCTCCATCAGTTCTTACAATTCTTCCAAGCACGTGAAGTGAACTTTTGCTCGGCAGGAGACAGTGGTCCTGATTTTGAACAGCAATCCGTACTTCATCACTGTTGTTGAAGGTCGATGAGGCATAAGGCTGATGTGCATGAATTTCGCAGTGTGCAATTGACTCATCAAAGATGATTGGTGCTTGAATATTTAAAATTTCCCCCTCCATGACAGATAATCAGGCGCTGATAGACAAATTCACAGATGCAGGTGCAAAAAATCTTGAATCTCTTTATTCTCCTCTTCTTCTTTTGAGCTTCAGACCTTGACTTTTTAGGAAGAGGGCGCTTTGAGGTGTTAACCCTTTGACTGCTCTTCGCTGACTGATTAGTTTGTGACATTGTGCTGGTTTGTTATAACCAAAGTCAATCTTCTTGTTGAAAACGATACCCATTATGATCAGAGAGACTTGATGTGTAGTCTAATTGTTATAACTTCTCCGCGAAAATTAACCAAATGTCCGTCTTGATCTACTATACGGAGGTGTATATGACCTATTGTCTGCACGGCGACTGGCAGGTAAATGACTTGAGATGGTACTTCCACTATCTTATATCCAGGTGACACTACAGGAAAAATTCATGAATAGCATGTACTTTCTGGCCATTAATGTATGCACCTGTAGTTATGCTACACTCAATACTCAAAGAATTCACTTTTATGATTGATACCGGTTGATCAGATTCATAAGCTTGTTTAGCTTCTAGTCTGCGCGGAGAGAACCCCAGCAAATGACCAATAGAATCTTTAAGTTCAAAATTTACATCGTGACTGTAATAAATTTCACTTTTTAACGTATTATTGTTCGGTTTAATATGAATTTCAATGCCCTTTTTTACTAAAGCATTCTGCAGATAGCGCTTTATGTCACTTATTTCATAACTTCCTGTAGGTATTTCAATTATTTCATCGCCCACATAAAATTTATTTTGACCAATATCTACATTGGGTATCGAATTGAAGGTTAGAAATTCAACGAGTCCTAGCGCGTAATTTTTATAAGGAGACAACTCAATCGGAGGAAAATAGTTCGTTTCCAGAATTGAAGAACTTCCCGACAATGTTAGTGTCAATGAATCATCCATGATGACTGCCAGCGTTCAACTGACTTTATATTGCAAATATCAGCACTTATATAGATTAAACGTGCTTTTATATTTTAATTGATTGCACAGAAATTGCAAACATAAATGTCCACACACGAATGTATCGTAATTTTGATATCTCTCGTGATTATACTTTATGCTACCAACACCGAAATATTTGAAGAGATCCCAAGGCGGCCGAAGATTACCGAAGCTATCGAAATACATTATTTTACTGTCAATCTTTTTATAAGCACACCAGTGTTTTTTGACTTGCGTTTAAGTCCAGCTCTTTGTTTATACGGTTTTAGATGAAGCCCCAATCCTTGCCTATGTGGCTTCAAGTAGAGGCCTTTTCCCAAAGAAATGGCTTCCATCGTTTCATTGTGTCGTTTACTCTCTGAAAGTTGTTGTTTTGCCGAATTTGCATCATTCACAGCCTTAGCTATTCCTGCAGCTCCACCAGCTAGCGCCCCGGCAGCACTGAGACCCGCAAAAACGGCTATGAGAAAGGGTAAAAATCCTCCTACTTTGCCTGGTACAGGTAGAATACGAGGTTTATCCACATTTCTTCTTCCACCAGCCTTCATTACAGCTGCGCGTGCGCCTCTGAGTGCTGATTTAATGACAGTTTGCGCATTATTGCTTGAAACCATGGACTTTTTAGCTGCAGCGATAATTTTTCTCAGTGTAGCGGTAGGTTTTTTATTCCTGAGGCCCATTCCCAATTTTGATTTCATCTTCATTGTGTTCGTTATTCCCCAAGCAGCCGCCTTTTCACCTATTCCTGCGTCCTGGGCCAAGACACGTTCCCAAGCTTTTTCAACTAATACACGGTCAGCTGAGTTTCTGGCCTCTATATTCTCTCTATTCTGTGAGTAGGCTATATCGTGCTCTTTGCAAGCAGCGTCCAGTGGATTGATGCCTGGATCACCTCGTGCTAATCGTTTGGCTAGTTAAGTACCTGGTCCACAGTACTGGTAACCGGGCAGTGCAACTCGAATGGCAAATTGTTGATGATTTTGTTGAGCAAACCTCTTCCATGTCTTGCCTGCTTCACAGTTCGTTTACAACTGACTCGTTTGCCTCTGTGAACGATCATCTCTATGCAAAGGATACCTTCAGACTGAAGGGCCAACCTATATAACTAGGATATTTATAGGCTTTTCAGTCAGTCTTTGTCAAGATGCAGTTTGAAGCACAACCTGTAAAACTACCTGCCAAGAATTTTGATTCGCTTGTTCAAAAGGAGAGTAGGGAAAAACGACATGGGCATTTGCTTCCAAACAGTGTACGAGCAATATTTTGTGGACCTTCCAACTGTGGAAAGACAAATGCTTTGCTGGCTCTACTGATACATCCAAATGGCCTAAGATTTGAAAATATTTACACCTACTCAAAATCGCTAAAACAGCCAAAGTATGAATTTTTGGAAAAAGTCCTTCAATCAGTAGATGGTGTTGAGTACTATCCTTTCAATGATCATGACGAGGTTATAATGCCCAGTGAAGTAAAAGCAAATTCAGTCATTGTATTCGATGACGTGGCTTGTGAGAAACACGATAATATGAGAGCATTTTTTTCCATGGGTAGACACAGGGATGTCGACTGTTTTTACTTGAGCCAGACATATGCGCATATTCCTAAACATATTGTACGCGATAATGTTAATTTACTTGTTGTATTCAAGCAGGATGACATGAATCTGAAGCATATTCATGACGATCATGTGAATACTGATATGACTTTTTCACAATTTAGGCATATGTGTTTAGCTTGCTGGAATCAAGACAAGTATGGATTCGTTGTAATTGGCAAGGATAGAGATCTTAGCCTGGGTAGCTATAGGAAACGTTTTGATTGTTTTATAAATCTTGAAAAGTAATATATACATGTGTAGTGATCAATATAGAAACAGTCGCACCTCAGACGTTGATGTATCAACATGTCTTCACGTGAGGAGAATTTTCAAAAGCAAAAAGATATTTTGCGTCAAATTGCTAGAGCTAGTGAATCAATTCGTCGAAAGCATAGGTTAATGAAGTTGGGTAAAGAAACAGTTGAGCACACATTAAGTGACACGTTTAAGCCCATTGTTAATCCACTAGAGAAAATTGTTGGTGGCCTCAAGAATATGAAAAAAGTTGAGCCAATGAAAAAGAGAGAAAAAGAGGAAGCAAAGAGTAAAGTAGAAGAAAGTATTGATTATGATGATGATTTATCATATAAATCAATTTATGATGAAGCAGATGTGACTGATGAAGCAGACGGGACTGAAGATTCCAGTAACTTGGAGCTGTCAGCTCGTAGTGAAGCGGAAAATGTCTCAGAAATACCTACATCTTCATGGATTGATGATGATACAAACAAGTATCTCATATTGTTGGGTGAAAGAAGTAGAAAACTTGATAATGTATATGGAGTGAGAAAATTAACTAGAGATAGATTAATGATTGGGGGTTCTCCGATAAGTTTCAGCCAGAACTATATTCATGTGGGTAATTTGAATTTTCCCAAAAGTAAAGGCTTGCTTGAACTTTTATTCAAAAAAGTTCCCGAAGAGCCCTCTATCACTCCTAGTGATGTTGAAAATTATAAGCAAATTATCATTGCAACAAACGCATATAAAAAGAATTATAAGCCAGATGGCGAAATTCGTGACAATAATACCTTTAAATATAAAAATTTTATAAAGAAATTGATTCCCATAGCGAAAAATACAGAGAGACGGAGTAAAAACAGGAAATCATTATCAGGTAAAGGTATGATCCCGCAACACATGATTGCTAGAGAGGGAAGTCAGATGGACTACATTTACTGGGATGACCCGAATGAATTGGTCGATCGATTACGCTTACTGCTAGCGTCGCAAGCAGCTGGCAATCCAAGTCACACAAACGAAATTATATCCATTATTGAAGAGCTGCGAGAAGCTGGATTTATATATTAATGGATGTATTGCCAAGATTTTCATCATTTGCAAGATGAGCATCGATGTATTTGGACGTCATTCCAAGCGAGCAGAGAGTACAAGTCGTGGTCCTCCTGGAGTTGGCTTCAAAGTCACATCTGAAGGAGATTATGACATGAATAATAAAAGGCTGTGTAAAGTGGCTGATGCACAAGAGCAGAATGATGCTGTTAACCTGAATATGGTGCAACATATGATACAGCGTGAACTTCAGACTATCTACGATGTTATAGCTTCCTTGCGAACAGAAGTAGTCAACAATAATATGATGATTGAAAGTTTGGAAAATTCCACAGATAAACTTTTTAAAAATGTGAAAATTGATGCTGAATCAATTCAAAACCTGGTGTATCGAAATTCAGAGCTCATTAGTCAAGTAGCCACCAGACTGAATGCACTCAAAAATGGACGTTGAGAAGCAGCAGTTGGTGAAGGAGCTGCACAAGCCAGCTAGAAGGAATTACCAACGTCGACATTTTAACATCCGTGGAATTGATGAGACCTGGCAAGCTGATCTTGTTGAAATGCAACCGTACGAGAGAGTAAACAAAGGATACAAGTACATCTTAACTGTAATTGATATATTTTCAAAATTTGCTTGGGCTGTTCCTGTTAAATCCAAGAAGGGTGAAGATGTAGCTGCAGCCATGAAATCTGTACTTGATGAAGGACGCGTACCAAAAAATTTACATGTTGATAGAGGTAAAGAGTTTTACAACTCGCATTTTGAGAATCTTATGAAGCGATATAAGATAAATTTGTACTCGACATTTAGTAATTTAAAAGCATCAATTTGCGAGCGATTTAATCGTACCTTGAAAAACAAAATGTGGATGCAATTTAGCTTGCAGGGTAATTATAAGTGGATAGACATTTTGAAAGATTTAATGTTGTCCTACAACGATACCAAACATCAGACTATTAGAATGAAACCAAAGGATGTTGATGAGCAAAATGAGAAAAAATTGTTGTTCAATGTATACAAAAATTTCAGTGTGAAACAAACAGTTAAGAAGGCTAAATTTAAAGTTGGAGATAGAGTACGTATAAGTAAATTTAAGCATGTTTTTGAGAAAGGCTACACACCGAATTGGACAACTGAAATATTTACCATAAGTCATGTTAAGAATACCGAACCAGTGACGTATATGCTTAAAGATTATCAAGATAAAGCTATTGCAGGTAGTTTTTATGAACAAGAACTTGGCAAAGTTAGACATCCAGACATTTATCTTGTTGAAAAAGTACTGAAAAAGCGGGGAAATGAGCTCTTTGTAAAATGGCTAGGTTTTGACGACTCTCACAATAGTTGGATAGATAAGTCTAGTTTGTAAGTATCTTTGTATTAATATTAAGGTTTTTTCTGAATAAAGTTTTGATTATTCTCAAACATATGTATCTTTTTACTTACACATCTACCTGCCCTTAATCTAGTGAATAAAAAAGACGAATTTCATTTAAGTTACATTTTTTATTCAGATTTTTTTTTTCTTACTCTCAACATAGATACAATTTTAATGTATAAAGGTACCATTCACACATCTGCGTTTTGCTAATTTCTCAATCACTTCTTCACACACATTTCGATTATAGAACGTAATCATTTCAAGAAACATAATTTCAAATTGCATGAGATTAGTGAATACAAGTTTCTTCATTGCCTTATTCTTTAAACTTGTATAATTTTGTCGTATATAAGATTTTACACTTTTCACACAAGGTGATTTCACATTGCGCCAAACACCTTCAGCGATGGTTTCAATGATGACATCTTTTGTACGTTGAAAGGGCATAAGACTCTGTTCCAGAAGATACCGGTCAATACAAGCACTGACTTCCTGGAGAACAGCAAACGTTGTTTCATGTAGTACAAACGGATGATATTTTCGAGTATCTTGAATCTGCTCCAAAGCCACTATATAATCTCCAAAAGATGTAGTCATGTGTATATGGAAATTTCCACAGTCGATGCATTGATGCTTCTCTTGACCATCAAAGAACAGTGAAATTAGGTTGAAGTAACTTTTGAATAATTTCCAATCTTCAGGATACAGGGTTACACTTGCACTAGGATGACTGGCTAGCAGTTTCACTGCTGAGGCGAGCTTTCCATCTTTTTTAAATTCAGCACCAGAGATAATTTGCTTTGTGAATGATGAATTTAGATTGTATGTGGTGGAATGTAGCATGTGATTTCGAGGCGTATAAGACATGTTGATTGCACTGAAGGCTTTCAGACACTGAGTGATGATTGAAAATTGCACATTTTATATATTTTTCTTTACAAATTCGATGGAATTGAAGCGTTCTCCCAAATACACCATTTCAAGGTGTTGATCATCACAGGCTTTCTTCGTTTGCACAAACAGGTCTTCATCTTCTTCAAACAGTTTTGCAATTCTTTGAGGTAGAAAAACTGAGAATTTGTTTTCTATGATTACGAGCATTCGATTTCCATATTTTGTTTTAGCTTTCTTGATGTCTGTTATTTCGTATCCTTTGTTAACATCTAGGTCTGACAGCTTCTTTGTTGGAAGGAAGTCTTCACTGACTGCGATTTTGTTTAGTTTTACGAAATCCATCTTCACTCTTTAATATTAACTGTATTGAATTTTCTCGTTAAAGTTTGTAAATCAATTCGCACTTGTATCACTTGTTTCAGTTCTCGAATGTTCTGCAGAAATAAGTTTACACGACTTTTCAATTCTTGTTGCTTTTGTTCTTTACAATCTGACATCTGCTCACAAACTGATGAAAGAGAAGAGCTGGCCTCCCTTTATAGACGCTTACCCCCTCAACCGAATTTCTGGTTACCCCCTCCACTAAATTTCTGGAGACTTGCGCAATGTTGCCAGATATTGCATCATATGATGCAACAAAGTTCTGGAAGATTCTACATTATATACGACTCGTTTGGAATATATAATTTTTGCAACGCAAAATGTAATGAGTCATTGAAATAACCTTGAACTTGTTTACTAAAATGCTATTTTTAAGAAATTACGCAGTATAATTTGAGTTATAGAAGGTTCTAGACTGCCTAAGAATGTTTCTCACTGATTATTTGCTCGCTGAATAAAGACAGGAATTTTTAGTTGAATATGATATCTGTAAGGAAGCAATAAATCAAATTGATAGACAAAACAGGATGCCATGCATAGCCTTGCGTATCAAATTTCATCTGTACACCAGAAGCGATGAATCATCCCTGTTTTTCTTGCAATAACTATATGGCGCAGTAAAAATTGCCAGGACAATGTAAAAAATAACCTTGAAAGTATTTACGTGACATTCTTCAGATAAGAAATAATCTTGAACTGCGTATCAAATTTCATCTGTACACCAGAAGCAATGAATCATCCTTGTTTTTCTTGCAATAATTATATGGCGCAGTAGAAATTGCCAGGACAATGCAAAATATAACCTTGAAAGTATTTACGCAACATTCTTCAGATAAGAAATAATCTTGAAGCTGTTTTTATGAATTTAGCTGGCACAATTGTGCAACATTACCATGATGTCATCATCAAGGAATGTTCTAGAACGATCTCAATGTCAACCTCACACAGGCTCATGCACACAGGCTTACCTCACACAGCGAAAAGTATTTAAGTGGCATGCCTTAGATAAGAAATAACCTTGAAGCTGTTTTATTGTTATGACGTCAGCTGTAGAATGTTCTCGATGTAGGTACAGCAGGTCCGGTGCCTCTCTTGTATCACTGCCGGTAAGGTAGAAATGCATGATAACGTCATCAGGACCTTCGAGAATGTTCTAGAAGCTTAGCACGGACATGAACCACTTTCTAGAAAAATTTAGCACAGACACGAACCACTACAGCTAGAATCTTCTCGATGTCGGTAAGGTAGGAATCTTGAGTTAGAACCGGCCTTACTTATCTACTTGCTACCATATACTGTGGTAGGGAACCTCCACTAGTTGAGGATCGT
>CAKNXH010063622.1:95670-121597 GCA_932178445.1 Andricus quercusramuli | reverse complement strand
GAATTCCATGAATTTTTCGAATTCCATCAATTCCGTGAATTCCATGAATTTCATGAATTCCATGAATTTCATGAATTCCGTGAATTTCGTTAATTCCATCAATTTCGTGAATTCCGTGAATTCCATGCATTCCGCGAATTCCATGAATTTCGTGAATTCCATCAATTCCGTGAATTCCGTGAATACCATGAATTCCGTGAATTCCATGAATTTTTCGAATTCCTTCAATTCCGTGAATTCCGTGAATTCCATGAATTTAATGAATTTCGTGAATTTCATGAATTCCGTGAATTCCATGAATACTATGAATTCCGTGAATACCATAAATCCGTGAATACCATGAATTCCGTGAATTCCACGAATTACGTGAATTCCGTGAGTTCCATGCATTCCGCGAATTCCATGAATTTCGTGAATTCCATCAATTCCGTGAATTCCGTGAATTCCATGCATTCCGCGAATTCCATGAATTTCGTGAATTCCATAAATTCCGTGAATTCCGTGAATACCATGAATTCCGTGAATTCCACGAATTACGTAAATTCCATGAATTCCGTGAATTACATGAATTCCATGAATTTCGTGAATGCCATGGAGCCCGCACATCACATGAATTCCGTGAATTCCATGAATTCCGTGAATTTCATTAATTCCATGAGTTCTTTGAATTACAGGAATTCCGAGAATTCTATGAATTCCTTGAATTCCATTGATTTCGCAAATTCCATGAATTCCGTGAATTCCATGAATTCCTTGAGCTCCATGAATTCCGTGAATTCTCACGTGCTCTTCTCGTTCATCCCTCCATAAAACCTCGGCTAGTTTTATGAGATCCTCGACAGTTCTGTATACCGCTCCATTGATTTGGAGGGCTGGTTTCGTTGTTAGCTTTAAGTATATTTCTGGTATGGCTTGGTGCTGAACTTTGTTGTGCAAATCTTCATCTGTTGTGTCTGTTAAGTTTAGTATTTGTTCATGGTTAAACTGCTTTAATTTCTGTAAATCATTTTAGATGTAGTTCTTCTGTCTCCCCATTCTTTTGCGCATTTCTTAGTCTGGCATTTCTTTGAGTATGATTCGCGTGTACATATCCAGACGTTTTTTTGCGATGATTAGGTTGTCATCCTCTTCTTCTGTTGATAGTGGTTCTGTTTGACTGCTACCTGCGGAAAGTGTTCGTATCAGATCTTCCATTATTTCTTGCTCGTCTGCCGTGGCTGGGTTTCCATTAGAGAGTATGTCCTCTATATTGTTTAGTGCTTTTTCGTGTTTTTCGTGGACGGGAAAAGCCCTGCTGAGTGCGTCGGCGTTAGTGTTTTGTTTCCCTTTTTTTAGATAACTTCGGGGTTATAGTCCGTAAGTTTTTGGGTCAATCGAAATAGCCGGGATGACATGTTGTCATGTCTTGCTGTGAGCAGACCTTTGATGGGCTGGTGATCAGTATATATCTTGAATTTTTGTTCATAAAGAAGGTGTCGGTACTGTTGGATTCCCCAAGTTATGGCTGTGAGCTCTTTTTCCGTTGCCGAGTATTTTTTTCTGATTTGCATAGGCTTCTGCTGGAATAGGACAATGGGTGTTCTTTTCCTTGATCGTCCAGTTGGCTCAGAACCACACCTAGTCCTTCATTTGATGCATCGGTGTTTAGTATGAATTCCTTGCTAGTGTCTGGGTGTTTTAATACTGGGAATGGTGTTAGTTTGGTTTTCAGCTCGTTGAAGGCCTTTTCGCATTGTGGGGTCCATTCATATGCAATGTTTTTTGCTTTCAGTCTGTTGAGAGGCGCGGCTAGTTTCGCGAAGTTCTCTATAAATTTCCTGTAGTAAGAAGCAAGTTTCATGAATCTTTCGAGTTCTTTGACGTTTTTGGGCTGGGGATAATTTTACACTTTACCCACATTTTTCTTCAACGGTTTTACAGCTTCGGGTTCTACTGAGTGTCCCAGGTATTCCAATTCCTTCGCCTTGTATTTGCATTTATCCGGTTGCAAAACCAGCTTGGTTTCTCTGATGCGATTGAATACCGTCTTCAAACTTTGTAGATGTTCTTCGGCCGTTGTTCCGATGACCAGCAGGTCGTCGAGGTAGATGAAGCATATGTTACCAATTAGACCTTTCAGTTTGAAGTTCACCATTGTTTGATAGCTTGCAAGGCTGTTGATAAGGCCCATGGGCATGCGTAGCCATTCCCAGTGACCTTTGTGAGTTGAAGAAGCAGTCTTCTCTATATCTTATTTGGCCATTTTTACTTGATAAAACCCATTTGCCATGTCGAAGCAACTCATATATTTAGCTTTCCCTAATAGGCGTAGTATTTCTTTGCTTGAGGGCAGTGGATAGTTTTCTTGTGTGGTGAATTCATTCAACTTCCTGATGTCCATTACTAATCTCCATTTCTGTATGCCGCTGTTGTCTGTCTTTTTTTTGACTAACCATACATTTGCCTGATACGGAGAGAACGATGGTTGTATCACGCCTTGTTTTTCGTATTCTTCAATTTGTCGTTCTATCTCTGGTTGAAGTGCAATGGGGTATCTGTATAATGGTACATCAAATGGTATTATCAAATCCTGTAGTTTATTTTGTATTGATGCTTCCAGGTGACTGAGGTTTGTTCTCTCTAACAGCTTTTTTATCCTGTCCTGATGTGCTTTATTTATTGAGAAAACTGGCAAAGTTGTTTCTTATTCATATATTAGTTGTAAGATCTTCTTTATCTCATCGTTCGGTATTCTATTGTCGAACACTCTTTGTTTGGATCGAGCTTTGATTGATTCCTTTTGTGTTTCAATTTTCTCTTTAAATTCTTCTATCTTGACGTCCTCTTGTTTTACTTGTTTCTCTATTGTATCCCCATTATAATTAGTAGTCAAGATTCTTGTTGGTTCTCCTTCATTACTCCGGTAGATACCGGGCAAGATTCCATCTCCTGAAATGATGTAATCTCCTTGTGGCAACATCATAGATACACTGTTTGTTGTTGGATGGATATGGCATATGACGGGGTTATATTCACCGTGGTGTGGGATTTTCACTGTTGGAAGATCTAGGGTAATGGTCGGGTTGCGGATAGAGGAACGGCCCGTTAGGCTGAGCAGCCCCTCAGGTTAGCTGCGAATACAAGAATAAGCAGCCGCGGACAGCCGATAGGAACCAGTCGTGGGTGTGGTGAGACCAGCCTAAGATGTTGGCCTAGCACTGGTAGAAAACACGATGACCATGGCTTGGGAGGACCCACCCATTCACGTTCATACGCAATGGGTGGGTCCTGGCAGGCCGAGGTGCAGCGTGTATCCACCTAGAAACACTACCCGAACCAAAACTAAGAATCTTGTAAGGGAAAAATCCTGCTGCCCATTGGACACCGCAGCGATGACACTGCCCGCAAGGGATGTGTGGAATGATTCGCCTGTGTAGGGCCAAAGGGGTATTGATGCCAGTAGGCGCGCTGCCTTGCAGTGGGACGTTAGGATACGAGGATGAAACTGTAATGTGTCTGACGACAAGTTGACATTGTCCTTGTCAGAGTCGGAAAGCTCCCATACTTAGACCTAGGGAGGTATGGGGGTTATCACTCCTGGGACAGTGGACTCACCTACGATCGGAATAGGATCCTAACGTGCGGATTATCTTGAAACTACCATGGCTAACTTGCAAAAACAAAAAAATACTGTTAAAGATCTAAGGGTGAGAACTCTAAACACGCGTAGCCTAAGTACTGGCGGATTTAGCGAACTCATGAAGATAGCAAATGATTACAATACTGACTTAATAGCACTCCAAGAAACCTGCTGGCCGGGCGATTTCGCGTCAATTTCTAAGGATAACTATACTTTGCACTATGGGGGAGCTAAGGAGTGGAGACTGGAGACCGGTTTTCTTATTAATAAACGAATCTCACAAGCGGTTATCGACATGCAATTCATTAACGATTGGTTATAATACATTGTGCAGGAGGGAATTTTCAGCAAACAGATATCAATCAATGTGCACTGCCCCACCGAGGACAAAGACGAGGACACTAAACATCTCTTTTACGAAACAATCGAGCAGGTTTTTGACAAGTTCTCAAATTTTGACGCAAAAATAGTATTGGGAGATTTAAACGCGAAAATTCGAAAAGAACCGATGTATAGGCCCACAATAGGATCAGAAAGTTTGCATGACGTCAATAATGATAATGGAACTAGAGTAATAAACTTTGCAGCTTCAAGGAACCTCGTTGTCAAAAGCACACATTTCAAGCATAAAAATATACATAAGGCCACCTGGAGATCACCAGATGGTAACACTCACAATCAGATTGATCACGTTCTATTTGACAGAAGACGTCATACAAACATTCTCGATATAAGATCGTATAGGGGAGCGGACTTAAATTCAGACCATTTTCTCCTGATAGTAAAAGTAAGATCTAGGCTAGCGATCAGTAAGAAAACAAGCCGCACAGAGCCAACAGTTCGTTTCAATATAGATAAGTTCAAAACAGCAACAGAAACATTAAATTATCAATTTGAGATTTCTAATAGCTTTGACGCTCTCCAAGAACAGAGAGACGATAACAGTAATTACTAGAAGGACTAAGTAGTTTACAAAATAAGTGCGATCAAACACATAAGAAGTATCTCGAGATTAGTAAGAGAACAAATAGTCTCTATAGATCAAAGAAAAGGGAGTGGGAATAGAATAAAATACTAGCAATAGAAACGCATAATAAACAGAATAACCCGCGCGAGATGTACAGGGGAATCAATTTTATAAGGAAAGGCTTTCAAAGTAAAACGGAAGTAATGAGGGACGAGAATGGCAATCTAGTAGCCGATGCGACAGAGAGACTGAATTTATGGAAAGACTATTTCAATAAACTATTAAATGTACGCGAAGCCACCGTTGAAGGTATTCTCGGCGAAATCCATACTGCTGATCTATTAATTGATGATCCTGCTGATATAGAAATAGTAGCGGCTATAAAGAAGCTGAAAAATAACAAAGCCGCGGGCATTGACGACCTACCGTCAGAACTGATATAAAATGGAGGCCCTTGCCTCACAAGACAAATTACTAAATTAATACGCGCAGTTTGGAAAACAGAACGCATGCCGGTAGAATGGAATACCTCTTTCGTTATTCCCATCTTTAAAAAAGGTGATAAAACTGACTGTAACAATTATCGGGGAATTTCACTTGTACCTTCGTGCTACAAGATCCTGTCTAATGTAATCCTAAGTAGACTGACTCCTTTTGCCGAGAAAATCATTGGGGATTACCAGTGTGGATTCCGCCGAAACGATCTACAAGCGATCAAATGTTTACAATTAGACAACTGCTAGAAAAAAAATGAAAATTTAAAGAAGTAGTGCATCAGCTATTTATCGATTTCAAAAAAGCTTACGACTCTATTATACGCGCACGAATGTACTGGATCCTAGAGATCTTGGGTGTACCAAGAAAATTGGTTAGACTTATCGAAATTTGCTTAGGCGGCAGTAGGGGCAGAATACGCGTAAACGGTCGTTTATCTGCAGAGTTTTCGATCCGCGATGGCCTGAAACAGGGCGATGAACTTTTGTGCGTCCTTTTTAACTTAGTTTTAGAATACGTGGTTAGGCAAGTGCAGGCGAATCCAACCGGTAAGCCAAAGATATTGGCTTGGAAGTTAGCGAATCGAAGTCAAAATATATGACCGTCGTCAGATCCGAACAAAGTAATCAAGACGGGGATCTAATGGCCGGAAATATGAAATTCGAAAGGGTTAGCGAGTTTAAATACCTCGGGTCTATCATAACTAGCGAAAATAAGATTAAAACGGAAATCAGCGCGCGGCTGCACGCTGGCAAGGGGTGCTATTATGCAGGAAACGCACTATTAAAATCGCTATTGCTATCTAGAGACATCAAAGTAAGAATCTACAAAACAATAATAATGCCGGTCATCATGTACGGGTGCGAAACGTGGGCGCTGACGAAAGGAGAGGAGAATAGGTTTAGAGTTTTTGAGAATAAAGTACTTAGAAAAATCTATGGTCCAAAAAGGGGCGAAGAGACCGGCGAATGGAGAAAACTGCATAATGATGAGCTGCATGCTCTCTACGGGTCAGCAAATATTAATAGAGTAAGGAAAGCGCGTTAACTAAGATGGGCGGGGCATGTAGCAAGAATGGGAAATGAAAGAACAGTGGCGCAAGTTTTAGGAGGGAGACCGATTGGTAAGAGACCCTTAGGCAGACCGCGAAACAGATGGGAGAAAAATGTAAGGGATGATTTAAAAGAACTAGGACATGATTACTTAAACTGGATGGAGGTTGCACAGGATAGAGATGTGTGGCGTTCTCGGGTTAGTGAGGCAATGAACTTTCGAGTTCGAACTGCTAATCTATAATAATAATAAAGAGGTTAACCAATCTCGTCCCAAAATGCCATCAAATTCTGTTGGGAAATTGTTTTTGACAACATGGAACTTGTGTCTGCGTGTTTTTGATGATAGTTCGCATGAGCCCAGCACTGTGTTTATGCCATTGACAATTTCAAATCTCCGTCTTTGTTCTATCGGGATTTTTTGTGGCGTACACCCTCTTCCTAGGCACGATGTTTTTAAGAATGATTCTGGACTTCCACTGTCTACCAGTAGTCCTCGGTGAAGTCGGTATCATCGTAATCGTATTCGTACAGACTGGTGTCCGTTACCTCCAAGGGATAAAAATATTCTCCCTGGTTCACGTCCCGATCCACTTCTGGTGTCGCTTCCTCTACTGCATCAGTTTTCCGCGGCGGGTCTTTGCTGTGAGGCCGCTCCTGAGGAAAATTTTGTCTTCTTTCTTTATTCTGTTTTAGGTAGCAGTTCTCCTCGCGGTGTCCGTATTTCCTGCAGTATGTACAGGTTGGTAACTTGTCGACAGGTGTTTTCATTGGAGGTTTGTATGCTCCTGGCCTTGGTGTGTCTGTGAGTTGGTTCCGCATCATTTGCCTTTTTTGGTGTTGTTCCATCAGATGCGAGCGTTCCCTTTCCTGCTTGCGTTCCTTCTTGTCTCTTCATTTTCCTGTACTCAGCTGGTGATACGTCAATCGCCCTCTGTATTTGCCTTTCTAGGTCTGCGTAGCGTTTGATGAAATTTTCCACTCACTCGTTCCGCCTCTGGCACATCTGGTTTCTTTCCTGCTGAAGCTGTTCCAAGCTTTTGTCGGTCTTGCCAAAGGCTAAGCGCAGCTCTTCTATCATTTCATTCAAGGTCAGATCTCTTATGCCACAGACTACCTGGTGGGCTTCTCCCTTGAATTTTTTGGCTTTGCACCTCCGTAATAGTCCATCAATCATTGCATCTATTTCTTAATTGTTTCCCCTAATCCTCTTGATGGTGAGTATCAGATCATCTATAAAGGATTCCACATCGGATTTTCCGTCGTAATCGCTGATGCCTTCTAACAGACTTTTTAGTCTCCTTTCTTGCACCTCATTTAATATCATCAAATCTTCTGCTAGGGGTACTGAAAAATGTGATGTTGTGGGGAAGGCTGTTGTTCCGAGGTGTGAGACTCTTAATCTCATTTCTTCCAGTTGTTTTCGTAGTTCCTCCACTTCCTCTTGTACCAGCCTACTCTGAGTTTTGGCTTCGAAATATTGATTCCTCATGTCCTCGGTTCCTACCTTCTGCATGCCCTCCAATGATTGGGGACGTAAGAGTCTCTGCATGTTCTCCAGGATGCTTTGGCTTGGTTTTTTGGATGCCATGACGATTCTCATTTGATGTACGTGCGGGAAATATGAATTGTCTTGTCTGGTCTCGTAAAAGTTGATGCTCACATCGGAGTTACTACGTTCTGATCCTTCGGATACACTTGAATCACTTTTGTATGAGATGGGTTGTCTCCCTTCATACATTTATTCCATGTAGGGCATGAAGAAGATTGCTTTTTTTAATAGAAAAGGAAAAAATAATGTTTTTATACCCAAATTACTAGGAGTAGGCTTATCTTCCTGATCATCCTATGTTTCCCAAGTTTCCTTGATCGCACTAGGTGGATGGTCGTCCTCGTAGTGGCCTCGTGGAGATGTCGTCGGTCTGATAGACGCCTCCTGATGAGCTCTTCTTCTTGGGTCTCGGAATTTTGAGCTCGTAGAATTGTCCCAAAGTAAGTTTTTAGAGTGAACACACTTGACCTCGCCGAAGACCGAGTTAGAAATCGATTTTGATTTAAAAAACTCTCTCTGTGTCTGCTTCCGCAGACCGTAAGGAGGATTCATACTCGTGTCACTCTAGAAGAAAATTATCTTTTACTTTTTGGTTGTTTGCCCCGTGGTCCTGTCACGGTCGCCAACTTGTTGTCCCAATATTTTCTTGATTGAGTTTTTGAAAAGGACCAAAGGCTCTTGGGAAGGGGAATTGAGGTTTCAAGACGAACTTTGGCCATTCAAGGTATATTTTACATATATAGTTATAGATACATTTCTTGACTCGAGCTGAATGGCTACTGTCTCGTCTTGGTACATGTGGTTTATATAGACTCTTTGTTATCAGTAAACAACAGAGAGTCAACAGTTGAGAATTAATTTTTTTTAAATAAAAATTTGACTCTTGCATTTTCAGTTGAAAACATATCTTTTTTAATGGAACATAAAACTATTTCCTTTAAACTATTGTCAACTTTTCACCTAGTGAAGTAATCATAATGGATGCAAGTTAACAAACATAATTGTTTAAACAACTTATTATTGTTTCGTATATATTTTCTTAAATAATTGTTGGTTGGAAAAACCACAAGTTTCTGAAATTATTGTAAGAGAATATTATTATGAATAAGACATTGTTTAAACGATTATTTCTGTCAAATTTAATTGACCATTGTCTTGATCTAACTGAAGATTTGAAAAGAAGTTGAAAAATTCGGAAAAAACTGCGATTTTCTAATTTTATTCTGAGAGGAAATTGCTAACAACAATGACTTCACGATGTGCAGCACTTACAATACATGTACTGCATAGTTGATACAATGTTATCTCTGCTGAGGTTTTAGTTTGCTAAGTTGAGGATGCTTGGTGGAATGATGAAATCATTAGCAATGAGGAAAAGATGAGACTAGAAAATGATTATGATGATAAGAACAGAAAATCAAGAGTACCAGTCAAAGAAAACAAAGACAAAATCAAAGTGAAAGATAAAAAAATGCAAAATGCTTTTGAAGTAAATTAGAGGTTATTTTGCAATTGAGTTAGGGAGATTAGGTAAGGAAGTAGTGGTACAGACTTAGTTGAAATTGAGAATAATTAAGTAAATCAATATAATTCTTAATTTGAAATCCAAACCAATTCAAGGGTCTGGATATTATAGGATATTATAGGCTTAGTTACTATATTCAAATTGATGAGAACATCAACGAACGCAACTTAACATAAGAGATAAAATAAATAGAAAATGGGCTATGTGGATAGTTCTTTATTGAATTCTTTCCATTTACATTCATCGCCACTGGTGTCAAGATATTACATAAAAGAATCTGGGGATACAGTTTGACAGATTGATATATAATTGCACATATATAAAAAGTAGTTTCAAATATTTATGCCTCAGGATGGAAATGTCCACTCGGGATAATAGCTTTTTCTCTCCTCGTTGGTTCAAATTGTCGTTTGTTATACAATTCGTCTATTTCACGCTCGGTCATTAGTTCAGGAAAACCACCGTGTGGTGGTATCGTAACTCTTACGAGACGTCTTTCATGTATAGTATATAGTCCATAATACACAAACGTACAATTTATCAGTATTCCAAGGATGCGAAATTCGGGGATTGATACTAATACAGAAATCTCTTTGCCTATTGGTACTGGTACGAATTTTGTACCGTCATGGTATACTCGAAAATACCAAGGAGGTATTTCGACTTTAGCAGATCTGAATCCAAAAGACGTAGCTTTTAAATTACGAGTTTTAAAAGGCATTATTACGATACTAGGAATACTTGGAAGCTCTTGGCCATTATGGGGTAGGACAATAAGACGTGGATGACCAGCAAATATTCGTTCAAGTTTAACAATATCGTATGTAGGAGTCGGTAACGCCAATGATTCATGTACGTGTGCTTCTGCCGTAGCAGGTTGCCCGACAGAAGCAGAATGTGGGGGATTACTGGAACCTGGCATATGACGGAGATTCAGGTTACGATTGTGTTCTTGGATATGCTGGGTATTTGAGGTACGACGGGTTCTTGGAACTCTTGGGGTATACGGGAGATCTGAGGTATAAGGAAGTTCTGGGATAAGATAATTAATTTCCTGACTATGCGTTTCTGGGATATGCTGGAGATTTAGTTCATGATGGAGTTCTGGGAAATACTGGAGATTTGGGTCCTGATAATGTTCTGGGATATACGGGAGACTTTGTTCAAGATGCGGTTCTGGCATATGCTGTTCCGGGTTATAATAGAGATCTACCATAGGATTGTAAAATGGGATGAAATCGGGTTGTGGGTTAACATTAGGACGTGGCTGCTGAGGAGGATCTTGGTGATCTTGGTTACCAAAGTAATATAGGTTACGATTGGGATCTGCGTTATGACCAGAATGTGGGTGATGATAATTATGGTTACCGTCCATCTGTGAAGTGAACCCTGCAAGAAGAAATAAAAACGGATGGATTTTGATTTTGTGATCAACCCATAATATTGTTTGGACAAATTATTTAAAAATATATTTACCGGTAGAATTCAGAATGATGACCAAGATGGCGGGCAGAGGATAGAGAAGCCTCATTTTTTCAAAACACAGAAACAACTGAATAATGTAGGACTTTATTAACAATGTAACTGACACATATGCTGAAGCTTCTTTTATATACTGGGAGTGGATCATTATTGACCTAATTCCCTTGGACCCCCGCATCCACGAATGCTGCCATCGAAATTTCATATCATATCAAAATTCTTCGTGTCAAGGTTTCAGGGTAATTCGTTCACATCTATTACTCTCTTTTCCTGGGGAAACTCAAATAACTTATGTTTGAACTAAGAGGAGATTAATGTGAATGTTGTCTCAGCGGTGAAATAAAAAAGTAAAGCCAAGTACTTATAGTATAAAGTTGATAAATAAAACCGGTTTGGCAATTACAGTCATTAGATGCAAGCATTGAATTAATAAATAATTTTTTTCTCGATTCTCAAGAAACTGACCTTTCTTCTAGAGTTTTCGCCTGAATTTGATTTGTATTAATGGTATCCAATAAGAAAATCCAACCATTCTATTTTTGGTTGAAAATTCAACTGGTTTGGCACAAGATTCAACTGTTTCGTTAAAAATTAAACTAGTTATTTGAGAATTCAACAGTTTTTTTGGAAATTCTTTTTCTTTTTGAATAATTTTATTAACAATTCATCATTTTGGTTGAGATTTCTAATATTTTGTTGAAAATTTGCCCTTTTTATTTGAATTCAACTGTTTTTCATGGCATTTTCGATTTCAAAATTCTACAATTTCGTAAGAACAGAACCAGCTGAAAAATATATGTTAACTATATATATATATATATATATATATATATGTATATATATATATATTCAATTTGTTTATTTTTAAAAGATTATAAAATAATTTAAATCTTAAGAATGATTCAGAAAAATTGAACAGATTCAAGAATATTTCAAAAGATTTCTAAAAATATCGACAAAAGATCTGAGCGATTTTAAGACAATTCTTCTAGTTTTGAAAGGTTTTTCACAAATTTTAGGAAAAATTACAATAATTTTAATAAGAAAGGTACAAGATTTTAAGAAATTTACAATTTGATATGTATGTATACCATTAAGCCATTTCCCTTTCGGGGTAGGCGTGACACGCGAAACAGAGTTTCTTGTAGTAAATAACTACAAGTGTGAGCTCACCACACCTACCATTCCTAAAAATTGAAAAAATGTAGATTTTTCAAGAGTTTGAAAGATTTCAAAAGAATACAATTTTTTAGCATTCCTAGAAAAATAAATCATGATTTTTGATTCAGCAATAATAATTTTTAAAGAATATTTAGGAAGATTTCCGAATATTTCAAAAGATTTATCGAAAAATGTTCATATTACAAGCTGTCGGGAATTTGCCAATTTGGTGAATTTTACAGCTTGGAAATTTCATTTTTCGTGATTTTTCAGTCATCTAGCGATTGTTTTAGTTTTGAAAAATTTAAAATTTTGTTAAATAATTAAAAATTTGAAAACATTTAAAAAATTGAAAAACAAAATTGAGATTTTTTAATATTTCCGAGAAAAAGGTGCAAAAGCTTTTTAAGGACTTTGAAAGGTTCCTAGATGATATTACAAATATTTTCTGTAGTTTTTTGAGAAAATTCGAAGTGACTTTTTATTTTGAAAAATTGATTCGAATAGAATATTTCTAAAGATTTTGAAATAATTCGAAAGATATCCAAAGTTGTCCAAAAAAATTCTAGAAGATTTTCAGGAAATTTTAGGAACAATTCGAGTCAGTTTAAAAGATATTTAGGAACTTCAGAAGGTTTGCAGATTTTTATAAATTAATAATGTGACAAAATGAGACTTTTTGAGAATATTAGTTCACAGTTTTAACTTTATCAATCTCCTTCCTTCACGAAATTAATATCTTTTCAAACATATATTTCAAAACGATGATGTTTAACGTAATTTAAGTAAGCTTGAATAGATCAAGTTAGTAAACAATTTTTTTTTCATTTAGAGGCATTAGCTTGTAATTACGTCATATTATTCAAAGTATCTCGCCTGTTCACAAATTTCACAATATTGCCTCATAACTGTTGCAATAGATCTGAAAATCTTACCAGGTTGATCGTCTCAATTATTATTATTATTATAGATTAGCAGTTCGAACTCGAAAGTTCATTGTGTCGTCTACCCGAGACCGCCACACAACTCTGTCCTGTGCATCCTCCATCCAGTTTAAGTAATCATGTCCTAGTTCTTTTAAATCATCCCTTACATTTTTCTCCCATCTGTTTCTCGGTCTGCCTAGGGGTCTCTAACCAGTCGGTCTCCCTCTTAAAACTTGCGCCACTGTTCTTTTCTTGTCCATTCTTGCTACATGCCCCGCTTATCTTAATTTACGCGCTTTCATTACTCTATTAATATTTGCTGACCCGTAGAGGGCATGCAGTTCATCATTATGCAATTTTCTCCATTCGCCAGTTTCTTCGTCCCTCTTTGGACCATAGATTTTCCTAAGTACTTTATTTTCAAAAACTCTAAACCTATTCTCCTCTCCTTTCGTCAGCGCCCACGTTTCACACCCGTACATGACGACCGGCATTATTATTGTTTTGTAGATTCTTACTTTGATGTTTCTAGATAGCAATCGCGATTTTAGTAGTGTGTTTGCTGCATAATAGCACCCATTGCCAGCGTGCAGCCGCGCGTTGATTTCCGTTTTGATATTATTTTTGCTAGTTATAATAGACCCGAGGTATTTAAACTCGCTAACCCTTTCGAATTTCATATTTCCGGCCATTAGATCCCCGTCTTGATTACTTTGTTCGGATCTGACGACGGTCATATATTTTGTCTTCGATTCGCTAACTTTCAAGCAAATATCTTTGGCTTTTGTGATCAAGATTTCTGCATTTTTAGCTACCGTTTCTTTATCATCTCCTAGTAAGTCGAGATCATCCGCATATCCAAGAATTTGTATTATCCCATTGAGGGTAGCACCGGTCGGATTCGCCTGCACTTGCCTAACCACGTACTCTAAAACTAAGTTGAAAAGGACGCACGAAAGTGCATCGCCCTGTTTTAGGCCATCGCGGATCGAAAACTCTTCAGATAAACTACCGTTTACGCCTACTCTACCCCCACTGCCGCTAAAGCAAATTTCGATAAGTCTAACCAATTTTCTTGGTACACCCAAGAACTCTAGGATCCAGTACATTCGTACGCGTATAATAGAGTCGTAAGCTTTTTTGAAATCGATAAATAGCTGATGCACTACTTCTTTAAATTCCCATTTTTTTCTAGCAGTTGCCTCATTGTATAAACATTTGATCGCTTGTAGATCGGTTTCGGCGGAATCCACACTGGTAATTCCCGAATGATTTCCTCAGCGAAAGGAGTTAGTCTACCTAAGATTACATTGGACAGGATCTTATAACTCGAAGGCACAAGTGAAATTCCCCGATAATAGTTACAGTTCGTTTTATCGCCTTTTTTAAAGAAAGGAATAATAACAGAGATATTCCATTCCTCCGGCATGTGTTCTGTTTCCCAAGCTACGCGTGTTAATTTACAAATTTGCCCTGCGAGGCAAGGGCCTCCATTTTTTATCAGTTCTGACGGTAGGTCGTCGATGCCCGCGGCTTTGTTATTTTTCAGCTTCTTTATAGCCATTACTATTTCTATATCAGCAGGATCATCAATTAATAGATCAGCAGTATGGATTTCGCCGAGAATACCTTCAACGGTGGCTTCGCGTACATTTAATAGTTTATCGAAATAGTCTTTCCATAAATTCAGTCTCTCTGTCGCATCGGCTACTAGATTGCCATTTTCGTCCCTCATTACTTCCGTTCTACCTTGAAAGCCTTTCCTTATAAAATTGATTCCCCTATACATCTCACGCAGGTTATTTTGTTTATTATACGTTTCTATTGCTAGTATTTTATTCTTTTCTCATTCTTTTTTCTTGGATCTTATTTTGTAAACTACTTAGTCTGGCCTTCCGACGTTTTTCAAACCAGAGTTTGCACTCTTCGTCAAACCATGGTTTGCTTTTGGTTACTTTCTTCAAACCTATCGTAAGTTTCGCGGCTGTCTTTACCGCCTTTTTATATTGCTCCACAGGGTTTCCGGATCCTCCTCGCAATTATTGTTATCGTCTCTCTGTTCTTGGAGAGCGTCAAAGCTGTTAGAAATCTCAACTTGATAATTTAATGTTTCTGTTGCTATTTTGAACTTATCTATATTGAAACGAACTGCTGGCTCTGTGTGGCTTGTTTTCTTAGTTATCGCTAGCCTAGATCTTATTTTTACTATCACGAGAAGATGGTCTGAATTTAAATCCGCTCCCCTATACGATCTTATATCTAGAATGTTTGTATGACGTCTTCTGTCAATTAGAACGTGATCAATCTGATTATGAGTGATACCATCTGGTGATGTCCAGGTGGCCTTATGTATTGTTTTATGCTTGTAATATGTCTTTTTGACAACGAGGTTCTTTGAAGCTGCAAAGTTTATTACTCTAGTTCCATTATCATTACTGACGTCATGCAAACTTTCTGATTCTATTGTAGGCCTATACATCGGTTCTTTTCCAATTTTCGGGTTGAAATCTCCTAATACTATTTTTGCATCAAAAGTTGAGACTTGTCAAAAACCTGCTCGATTGTTTCGTAAAAAAGATCTTTAGTGTCTTCGTCTTTGTCCTCGGTGGGGCAGTGCACATTGATTAATACGTGTTTGCTGAAATTACCCTTTAGGACAATGTATGATGGCCGATCGTTCATGAATTGCATGTCGATAACCACTTGCGAAATTCGTTTATTAATAAGAAAACCGGTACGCAATTTGCACTCCTTAGCTCCCCCATAGTGAAAAGTATAGTTATCCTTAGAAATTAACGCGAAATCACCCGGCCAGCAGGTTTCTTGAAGTGCTATTATGTCAGTTTTGTATTTATTTGCTATCCCAATGAGTTCGCTAAATCCGCCAGTATGTAGACTACGCGCGTTTAGAGTTCCCACCCTTAGATCTTTAACCGTAGTTTTTTGTTGTTGCAAGTTAGCCATGGTAGTTTCAAGATAATCCGCACGTTTGGATCCTATTCCGATCGTAGGTGAATCCACTGTCCCAGGAGTGATAACCCCCATACCTCCCTAGGTCTAAGTATGGGAGCTTTCCGACTCTGACAAGGACCATGTCAACTTGTCGTCAGACACATTACAGTTTCATCCTCGTATGCCAACGTCCCCCTGCAAGGCAGCGCGCCTACTGGCATCAATACCCCTTTGGCCCTACACAGGCGAACCATTCCTTCCATCCCTTGCGGGCAGTGTCTTCGCTGCGGGGTCCGATGGGGCAGCAGGATTTTTCCCTTACAAGATTTTTAGTTTTGGTTCGGGTAGTTTTTTGTTTCTAGGTGAATATTTTCTACCAGTGATTCAGCTCACCACACCCACGACTGGTTCCTATCGCCTGTACGCGACTGCTTGTTCTTGTATTCACAGTTAACCTGAGGGACTTTTCAGTCTTACGGGCCGTTCCTCTATCCGCAACCCGAAAAAAATTCAACTTTTTCCGGGTTCATGCAAATTTTCCATTGTCATTAAAATTCAAAAACCGAATGCCATTAAATTGTAAGATTTTATAAATTGAACAGTTAAAAGTTTTCTGATTAAAAAATATGAAGCCGCACTCAGAAATAAGGTTCTTTGGTTCGAAGAAGACTTCTGTAAATCAAAGATAAATATTGTTTGGCTTTCTTCAAAGAAATGGTTTAAATTATTGTGTTTCAAATCTCAGGAAAATAATATTTTTACGTTATCCAGTAAGAAGGAAACCACTTAATAAACATAACAGTTATTTGTTTAAGCACTCGCTCAATTATTATTTTCAAGATTTGAAATTATTGTGTTTTTCCGCTATGAAGATTCATATTCCGGGATGGAGTGGTCCAAATTCGGAAAAACATTATTTTGCACCCTCCTATACAATTAAAAAAAACACGTTAAAAATCACCGCAGAGTCCCACTGGGAGCAACTGTCTTATATGAAAATGACACTGGCTCCAAGCAGAACCGCGGTGAATCACACCCATGGCCACTTCTAACGACTGTGAGTTGAGCGGCTACAGAGCACGATGAATTTAAAACGGCAGGCCGGGGAAGCCTCCGTGTGTCTTAAGGACACGGAGCGACCCAAGGATGACAGTCTTCTGGATCCATCTAACACCTGCTTTGGATTGTTTTGCATACGCGGGTATGACTTTGAGGCTTGGTTGTTAATCTAACTTTTTTGTTGCAAATTGTTTTTTTTTGCTGAAAATTTTTTCAATTAAAAATGTATCTTTTCTCTATCGGATTGAAATTTAATATTTCAAATTATAAATTTGTTTTTTGTGGTTTTTAGGTGTATTTTTAACTAAGAAGATTAATTTTTTAACGAAAATACATAGACTTTGAACTAAATATTTGAATTTCTAACAAAAAAGTTCATTTTAAACCAAACAGTTCAATTTTCAATTCAACACCTTCAAAAATCTACATCGTATTGTAAATGTTTTGAAATCTTTTCACGTTTCATATTATTTGGATTTTTTTTTAAACTTCTAAATATAGTAGATTCAATGCTTTCACGATGATTCATTATGATAAATTAAAATTTTTAATTTTAAAACTTTTCCGGGTTTCAAACGTGTGCGAAACTATGAATGTTGCTGACGTTTCAAGAACATTGCAGTTCACTTCTTCAGGGCTGACCTGAGACTGAAGTTTCAGGTTATGTTGTTCTTATATATGTATTCTCTACGATGCCTGTGATTGGCCAGAGAGCCCCATGATGGGGACTGGTCGAACTTGATTGGCCAATAAAGTCTTTTTTAAAAAACCCGGGAGGACGGAAAGCCAAATCGGATTGGTATTATATCAATTGTCCCTATTGATGTTATTAGGGTGTTTCAAGATTTTCATTGCTCTTCCATGTTTTCTTGGAAAAATATTGTACGTTTTTGCGATGATGGTCATTTTGTCAAATAAGACACTATGTCATTTTTCGATCTGATGATCAGCCAGTGCTGATTGCGTGAAATGTTTCAGCCTGACTTTACTCTCATGTTCTTTTATACGTTGACTCACAGCCCTCCCGGTTTCTCCAATATAGACTTTGCCAAGAACAAGGGATTTTGTATACTCTCGGATCACTGAGAGGTGCCTTTTCATCTTTCGGGTAGTTTAAAAGTTGTCCCATTTTCGCAGGTGGCATAAATATAGTTTGGATGTTGTGTTTGTTGAGAATTCTTCCTATTTGTTCTGTAATACCTTGAATGCAGGGTAGGATGGTGGTCGTTTTTCTCTCTCTTTCTCTAGTAGGTTGTGTTGTCCGAAAATATGACAACTTCTAAACAACCCTGAAGATAAAAAGAAACCTTTCAGTGATCCGGGAGTATATAAAATCCCTTGTTCTTGTGGCAAAGTCTATATTGGAGAAACCGGGAGAGCTGTGAGCCAACGTGTAAAGGAACATGAGAGTAAAGTCAGGCTGAAACATTTCACGCAATCAGCAGTAGCTAAGCATCATATCGAAACAGGAGATAGCATCTTACCTAACAAAACGACCATCATCGCAAAAACGTACTAACAAAACGACCATAATCGCAAAAACGTACAATATTTTTCCAAGAAAACATAGAGAAGCAATCGAAATCTTGAAACACTCTAATGACATCAATAGGGACAATGGACAAAACACCAATCCGATGTGGCTCTCCGTTCTCCTGGGGTTAAAAAAAAAAAACTTGATTGGCCAATCAAGTTCGACCAGTCCCCATCATGGGGCACTCTGGCCAATCACAGGCATTAGGCATTAGGTTTGGATCTTCTCAAGACCAAGCTCAAAACTAGTAAATATCTATTGAACTAATTCAATTTTTTTCCAAATTGATAATTGTTCAATTTGGTCCTTCATAGAGGAAGCTTTGTAATTGTAACATTTTCCAAAAATTTTGAATCCATTTAATCAACCTTTCCTCAATTTAAAACTGTCTGATACAATTTTCTAAGCAATTATCACTGGCAATTATCATCTGGAAACTGACCAAAGGATTTCTGAAAATATCCATCGCATTTTTTTCAGCACACAATAATATTTAAAAAATCCGTTTTTTATAGTAAAATCTTTCTCATTGGCATAGTTCAAAATTGATGCAAAATATAAAAGATTCCTTGGTTCAAACAACAACAAATTTTCATCGACATAATTCAAAGTTGACGCATGAATAGAAAAGATTTTTCTGATTTGTCTTTGTATTTAACAAATTTTTTGTATTATTTTGTCATTTGTTATTCTTTGTGAATTTCTCTATGACAAAGCTAATACATTTGTTAACTGGAATTTACAGCTAGTTTAAATTTATAATACATATACATACTAGAAAGTTAAGAAACGTCTTCATCATAAATTTATAAAGTTTATTATCAAACAAATATAATTTCTCATACATAAGATAAATAACAAAAATCATCAAATGAATTATCTTGAAAAAACTTTATTTGGATTCGTAATCTTTGGCCTATTCGCAATGGCCCATGGATTCTATTTTTGAACAAAGCTGATGTTTGTTGATATAATGTTATCTCTGCTGAGGCTTTAGTTTGGTAATGTTGGTAAATAAGCTTCTTTACATGTATAATTACTGTGTAAACGAAACCGAGCAGGTAATGTGAGGACTCAAATCACCCGGATGCAAATTTTACAAGTTCAAGTTGAAAATGTTGAATTTTTAACTTTTTGAATATAAAAAGAAATAGAATTTCGGGGATGCTAATTGGCTACTTTTGGAACAGATAAAGTGACCGAATCCATTTCAAATCAGGCAGGTTCTACACTTGAAGCTGCGGAATCTCTCGGGGACAAAATATGTTGTTTTTTAGAGGAAATTAGGCGATACGTATTTTTGCGATTTGCGAAAAAAAATTTTTTTATAGAGTTATGCATATTTGAATTTTTGGCTTTGTTTTTCAAAAAAACCCCAATTTTTTCTTAAAACTCGTATAACTTTTGAGTTAATTGAGATATTTGCGATTTCTTTTCAGATTCAAAATGTTTCAAAATGTTAAAAGTCGATTTTTTCAAAAAACCCACACTTATATTTTTTGTCAATTTTTTGTTGAATTTGTACTATCATAAGGAAAATACCCTGTGAGTTTAATGCGGGCTAAACAACTTTTGTGGGCAGGAGAATTTTTTTTCATAAAATCGAATTTTCGCATTTTTCTTGAAAACAACAATAGATACAAAAAAAATTTGAGAATATAGTTTGCACATTTAAAAAAGTTCTACAAAAAATTCTCTTACGCATTTATGATATTTTGTACCATTTCCGAGAAAAATGAAAAAATTCAATTTTCATTTTTTAAAAATTGTCTTCAATCCTGGCTTATGGAAATACCCGTTGCACAGCCGTTGCAGCTCTCTTTTAAGGTCTTGATACCTCTCCTCTTTTTCTTCCTCCTTTGCAGTGATGTTGTATTCGGACGGAGCCAAAAATTCGATCACGAATATAGTTCGTTTCTCGACGTCTTGGAGAACAATGTCAGGCCTCGAGTGCGCAACGGAGGATGCTGCCCGAAAATCTTAGTTCCAGAAAATCTGGCACTTCTTATTTCAGACAATTGACTCTATATCCCTTGGAGCGTTCTACAGGGCAAGGTCGCGACCAACACCGTAAGAGCGACAAAGGTGGTAATAAAGTACTCTCAGGGCCGCATTATGTCTATAGATATACGTTGTTCCTGCGTGGGTCGAAGACTCCGACAGTATGTGTTCTAGGTACTCAGCGTGTGTATGACACGCTCTGCACCTATCACTGGGAACTTCTTGATATAAAATGCGGTGACGGTATGCTAAGGTGGAGATGACACCGCCCTGGCATGCGAAAATAAAGCCCTCTGTACCTGAATTGAGCCCTGCTGATTTGAGGAAAGCAAAAGGTTGCTCCTTCGACAAGGACTGTTTTTCTACATTTATGTGAAAGTTTCCGTGCATATGCTTGTCGAGTAGCTCTTGGTGAAATTTTCCAACCTCTGCTTTCTTTACCTCGGGTTTTAGACGTGAAGCATCTGGATGGAGTAATGCACTTTCCTCACTTCTGATGTTAAAATTCAGGCCAAGGGTCTCGGCAGGTTGCTCCGCGGCTTTGTAAAGGAACGCTCCTTCGCCAATCATCTCGTGGTTTCTGACCATCTTTAGGAGAGGATCTCTGCCATTCGCAACGATGTAAGCTGTACTTAAAACAATTCGGTTACGATGACACTGGAGATTCAGAAGTCCGCGTCCGCCTTGACGGCGTGAAATGTATAATCGCAGAACTAACGAACTGATATGCAAGCTTTTATGCATATGCATGATCTTACGCGTGGTGACATCAAGGGCCTTAAGCTCGTTCTTCGTCCATCGAAACACCCCAAACGAGTAGAGTAGAACCGGGACGGCAAGCATGTTAGTCGCAGATACCTTGTTCAACGCCGACAGATTGGAAGACCAAATCTGTCGAAGAAGATGCTTGTATCTGCTTCGGAGCGACTCCTTCACTGATGTTACATTCTGAATGCGGCTTTGGGGCACGCCCAGGTATATATAGGTCTCTCCAGTGTTAAGATGTCTAATAACACTTATATCCACTAGCTCAGGGTCCTTGGGAACGCCAGTAATCTTTCCTTTCTTCAAATGAATTTTGCCACACTTGTCCAAACCAAAGTCCATCCATACTGTCCCCTTGAAAGACGCCCCTCTGGAAGGTGACGTTGTTCGTCGTCAGACGACAATTCCTAGATGAGATGGTAAATCTAGTTTTCCAAAGAGGCATCAATCTCTCTATGCATCTCACTATGTGTGGATGTACCTTCAAGCTTTCCAACAGACAGATGATAAGTCTATGAGAGGTTGAATCGAAAGCTTTCCGGTAGTTGATCCAGGCCATTGACAGGACGCGCTGATGGACTGTAGCGTCTTTACAGACACACCTGTCAATCAGCAGGTTCTGTCGACAGCCTGCTACACCTTTTTTCGAGCCACGTTGTTCGTACATCTCTCGCCATACGGGCTCAATTCATCGAACAATCCTGTTGTTCAGAACAGCTGTAAAGATCTTATACAGTGTGTTCAAACAAGTTATTGGCCTGTAATTCTCTGGTTTGGACAAGTTGCCTTTTTTCGGTAGGAGTATAGTGCGTTCTAACACCAGCCACTGCGGAATGGGCGTCTCCGACTTTAAATATGAGGTGAATATGCGGGCCAAATGTTGGTGTATAGAAGTAAACTTCTTCCACCGAAAGTTCTTGATACAATCTGGTCCAGCACCGGAAAAGTGCTTCGTGCCTCTAAGTGCTTTTTTTTACCTCTTCGGCAGTGACTGATGGCCACTCCTCCTCAGATTTTATGAGGCTGTCGCAAAACTCCCTGAAGCGGATGATAATGTTAGTATCTTCTTTCAACTCTAGTGTTTTCGGGATCTTGCACACCTCTCTCCAATAAGTCTCTACCTCCTTGGGCTTGGGTGGATTTTTTTACAAAAACAGGGGGATGACTGAAGAGGCGTGATGGGTCAGCGAGAAACTGTTGATTCTCCCTGATCCATCTCTCCCGCTTCTGTATCCTCCTCCTTGCGTCAGATAACAGCCGTATTTTGTCAACAATATTCTGCTTGATTGTCAGCAGCTTTAACTTGTTTAGTGTGTGATTCAAGATCCTTAGATCTTGCGCGAACTTTCGAACCCTTTCCGTGAACGGTCTACCAGATGTTATGTAGTCAATCACACATTGAACACGGGACGCATTCTGTCTTGCCCATCCAATTTTTTTGTTCAGTTGATGCAAGCGTCTTCTTGTCTTTTGATCCATCGTCGGTTTCAGCCTTCGATTTGAATCAGCCAAAGCTCTCACAGCACCATAAACTGAGCAATTGATGGTCCAGAGATATCTCCACGAAGGGAGGCATCCAATTCAGCCAGATCTTGGGGCTTAAGAGGAATTTGCATGTTGATGTTCCTCCTTGTACTGAAATTGCGATCATCTTCCAGAAGGTGCCTGCTTTCTGCGGTTGGTCTTAATGTCGTTTCATCTTCGTCTGCAGCTTGTTTAAGCAGCGCTTGAGAAAGTGCTCCGCGTTTCGCCGGTTCGTCGTCATGTTTCCATCTAAATTATTTTCAGCACCCCGAAATCTAGGACGATCGGCATTGTTCGCCGATCCATTGTCGGGTGCTCTGCGCGTTCGATCGTTTTGAACCGCATCTACAACATTTTGGTGGTTTGGTTATTTCATTGTTGTTCACACGAGCAGCTAGGGAAAGAGTTCGTCCATCCTTGAAGAGCCCCGCGTGCAAGGATAAGGCTGATACTCTGAGAGGTCGCCGGTATCCCAGAGTCACCGTTAAAGACACCTCACCCAGGTGCCATGCAGCTTTCGGCACGGTTCTTACACCTTCGCTTAGGGGTTATTCCTTCGGGACCATCTCTGGACAATTGTTCGCGATTGCTTATTAATTATTGTAACCATATTCAGCAGAAACCCTTGGTACGGGGACCCTCTATCCGCAACTCGAGGACGCGTTCGGTGGCTTTGTCATAAGCCCTTCGGTTCTATTCCAAAGGAATCACCTTGGATCAACGCAAGAGTACTCCTAGAATATAAATAATAATTTGATTATTATATGTTTCAATTATTATAAACAAATTAAATTGACAAATAGCAAGATATCGTAATTGTGGTTGGATAACATTTGTTCTTATCTAGAAATGCTTTAAATTATTGTGAGAGTGACTGTTAGTCAGAATATCGATGAATTATTAACAATTACAATTTTTATAAATAATTTTTCGCATAAATTGGAAATTTGTAGTTTTTTCAATTGTGGTGTGCTTTGTAGCTTCTGAATTCTTGCAGATATTCTTAAAAATAATATATTTTCAATAATATTGGTGAAAATCCAACAACTGTTGCTTCCTTAAATAAATGAAATGAATAAATATAAAACTTTGGCACTTTGGCCTTGAAAATAATGTTTTGACTGCAAATCTCTCTAAGCAAAATGTAAAGCAGTAATAGTACAAAAAAATTATTTTCCAGGCCACAGTGCCGAAGCCTTATATTTACTTATCTCATTTCTTTACAAGATTAAAAATCAGGAATGAAAAAACCAATAATTACAACATTGTCAACAACAATAGTTTATAAATATTTTAATTCTTATTTTTCTCTAGAAATTGTTACTGGCGATCACTCTTACAATAATTTAAAGTATTTCCAGATAAGATAATTTTTTTTTTAATCACAATATTTTTTAAATGTATGAAAATTTCTTGATATTTGGAGTGAAATAATAACAATAAATAATAACCATTGCTTATTGTTAATTTTACACATAAATAGTGACTGCAAATGTCTATAACGAAAATGTTAAGCTGTTTTGGTGCAGAAAATTATTTTCCATGCCAAAGTGCCAAAGTTTTATACTTGTTTAAAACATCAACAATTGTTCTATTTTCACAAATATAATTGAACATATAATATTTGTAAGAATATATGCATCAATGCAATTGATAAAAGGCAAAACACAGTTGAAAAAATCCATAAATTCCAAATTTATGCCAAACATTGTTTGTAACTATTCTAATTGTTAATAATTTATGGATATTCAGACTAACTTATGAAAAATTATGAAATGCATACCCAAACTGACTTGTTCTTCAATAGACGTTTTATATTAAATTATTCATATCGAATTTGTTGTTGCCTGCTTTCCCGAAACTTGCCCCTTTTCCCCTGTTTCACGTTTTTTTACTTAAATTTGAACTGAATTAATAGAAGCCATTAATAAGAAAATTCAATTATTTTCAGTTGAAAATTTATTATTTTATTTTCTTATTTAAAAGACTAATACTATAATTTTTATTAAGAATTCTTCTCTTTGTAGTTGAAAATTCTACTAATTGGTCGGCAAATGTACAAATTTTTGAAACCATTTTACTAGTTTCTTTAGAAATTATCTGTTTTGTTCAAACGCCGTCTTTTTCGATTGCAAAATCAACTACTTCACTGAAAATGCACCTACATCGTTGAACATTCAATCATTTTGTTAAAAATTTATGTTGCTTGGTACAATATTTATCTTTCTTGTTTGAAAATGAGCATTTTTGTTTGAAATTGAAATTTTGTGGTTGAAAATGTACCTATTTTTTCAAAATGTCGTCTTTTTTATTGAAAAACCAGCTGTCTGGTTGAAAATTCTTTTTTGTTGGTTGTATATTTTTCTTTGTTGGTTAAAACTGAGATTTTTTGTTTGAAATTCAACTTTTTGGGTTAAATACTCAGCTCTTCTCTACTAAATTCATCTTCTTTCATTAAAAAATGAACCATGTGGTTGAAAATTCAACTTCAGTTGAATTACACTAGTTCTGATTTCAATATCAACTATTACATTTTTCGGCGAGAATTATTCTTTTTCAGTTGAAAATTCTACCATTTTTAAAAAAAATCATTTTTTTACATGCACAATCGAACTGTTTTGTGGAAAAGACGTACTTTTCGAATGCCAATTTCTGTATGAAGAAAAGTTATTACGGGAATTTCAAATTACAATTGGCGAACATTTTAATTTTTGAATAAGTCAAAACACATTTTGACTTGAAAAAGTTTCCAGTACGGAGAGTGGTATAAAGACTCAAAAGGTAAAGCACAGCCCCTTTTCTATCCACATGCTAGCCAAATTTCTTGAAACTGAAGAAAAAACTCTTTACCCCTATAAAAAGGGCTGCTTACCTGTGAAGCTTGTCATTTGGTTTTTCAAGTTCGAAGAGTGCGGAAGTGAATTTTTAAAAAGATACGGTGAATTTTTGTAATAAAATGAGTGAAATTGTTTCTGACGAAGACATAAATTGCGCACTGCTTGTTTTGCTGCAACAATATCCTCACCTGTACGATAAGCAAGATCCATCTTTTAAAGACAGGAAGAAGAAGGAAAATTCATGGAGAACTCTGAGTGAGCAATTGGATGTAACAGGTACGTTCAAAAAAACAAATTGTACATGTGATCGCCGAAAATTCAGGGCTCGGAACGGGTTACTTATTAGTAAGACAGTCACTTTTTGGAATCACGGTCACTGAAAAGTTATTTATTTTATAAAAAAAGTTAATTTTGATTACGATTTTTGAGCGAAATGACAAAATAAATTAATTTATTAATCGCATTACTTAAAAACT